>VOPJ01009759.1:0-46211 GCA_014673585.1 Semibalanus balanoides
AACTCAAAACCCTATGTTAAAGGTGAACTATTCCCTTTAAGTCTAGTTTGCGGCAGAATCTGTGTGTGACACAATTTTGACGTCAGCGGGTAGGTATTATATTATACCTCCGGCAAAGTTTCGTGCCCGGGCACGAAACAGTGTCTTATTAAAGGGGCTCACTAGTCCTGTGTCGAAACTTCTTAACGTAGCAAGGTTATTATTTCACCACAACACATTTCTTTGCTCTGCAAATATGTATATCCAGTTCAATACCTCATTTTAAAGGTGAACTATTCTCTTTAAGAGAGTGCCAATGAGTCAGACTAACAACAGAAGCGGATATATTTTATGCGATAATTTACCACCGGGTCCCAATACATCACCCATGAAGGGCGTGTCATTAACACATTCAAGTCTAAGTGCGAAAGCTATCACCCTATCATCTCTGGTTGGCAAGGACAAAGACGCTCTTATATATCTACTGGCTACATGTATAAATATCAAAGTGTTGGAGACTTGCACAAACTCAGGCTGTTCCATTGTTCGATGACCTGTGATTCTGTTAATGCATTCAGTATTTTCCACTACAGACTCAGTGTTTGATGTATAAGAAACTCAGATCTGTTCGCAGTTTCTGCGAGGGACTTTAAACCGGGCTGTGTTGATTTAGTCCTTCATTACAAACTGCAGATTGATGTTTGCGACCAAATGCCCCGCGTCGTAACAGTCACCAGAAGTGTGAGTTTCTCTCCCCCACCCATATACGTTTCTCCTCCTCATGCTCTTCTTCCTCATACTCTCTTCCTCATGCTAACCACATCCAAAAGTTTCTCCCACATCTACGTTTCACATCTTTCTTCCTCATAGCACATCTAAGGAACGCCACGCTTCCATTTCACGTTTCTCGTCTTCACCCCTATGTATGCCATATCATGCAACAAGCCACTCCGACTGTCAGTGCTCCGAGTGTCCGAGTGTCGGACTCCGAGTGTCCGAGTGTCAGTGCCGACCTGTTGGTGTTAGCAGCCTCTCCGCACCTGACTGACTCTCGGCCCGCCCCGTTCCGTGTCGTTTTCAGACCGAAGGTCGAAGGGATTGCGCCGACCCTGTGCAGAACTTCGGCATCGCTCAGACCATCTCGCACCCCGACTACAACAAACCGAACCGGTTCTGGAACGATATCGCCCTGCTGCGGCTGGACCGGGAAGTCACGTTCGGCTGTGAGTGTGCCGACAGACAGACAGACAGACAGACAGACAGACAGACAGACAGACAGACAGACAGAAGAACAGACAGACAGAACAGACGAAGCACGGACGAAGGCGACGACACACGAACACAGCGGAAACGGGACACGGAGACTAGAGAGAGGGAGGGACACACGGACAAAGCACGGAACACGACACGCATAACGGACACACGGAGGCACACGGAACACACGGACACACAGATTGGGATAAGGCAGGGCTGCTAACGGACCGACAAGAGGGACTGTCTGACCTACATACATACATACAATACATACATACATCAATAAAACATAACATACATACATACATACATCATACATACATACATAAACATACATACATACATACATAATACATACATACATACATAACATACATACATACCATAGTACTACGCACGCCACGCAACGCCGCACGAGCACGTGCGTCACGCACGCACGCACGCACACACACACACACACACACACACACACACACACACACACAAACCGGCACACAGGTGGGCAGAAAGACACACACAGAGAGACAGACAGATAGTTGAGCGGGCAGAGCCGCTGCCTGGCGACTGAAGGGAAGGGGAGGACGGGGGGTGTAGATAGCCAGACGAGCGGGCAGAGCCGCCGCCGTCCGCAGAGTGGTATTATAGAACCAGCTCCCGGTTTATAACCAAGCCCCTTCAGATGTCTGTCGGGGTTATGAACTGTCCCTCTCTGTGAGCACATGACCTAACCCGATGACACGGTCCGCGCATATCCGAAACTAGTTCAGCAGACTCCCCCTTCTGTTCCATTGTTGTATTCATAAGCATGGAGGGCGTTTTTTACAGCCATTAGCCTAACTTTCTTCCATGCTATCTGGTTACACGAACCTGGATTAGTATGTGGCACGACATGGGGCCGCCACGGGGTTGTTTTCTTTCTGGCAGGCTTCAGCCGACCCCGTGCCTGGCGCCGTGTGCTACGTAGTGCTTACGATTCACGACGATAGATGGCAGCAGGGTGGAGTACACCAACCGGTGTTTTCACGGCAAACATGGGTAAAGCCTTGCTGCGTCATCCCAGGCAGAAAAGCGGTTGATGTCAGCGCTTGATCCGCCTTGAACCAGGCGAGAGGCTCGTAGGAATCGTGAGGGAGCCGATAGGTTGACGTGATGAAATGCTTCCCTAAAAAGACGGTGTTTCAGCCATTGCTATGTCAAAGCATTGCTAGAATTATAAGACATACCTTCCTCAAACAACTATTTCCAATAACCCCAGCCATTCATTGTGTGTGAACGTCACAAACGTCATAGTGACATCATCGCCATAGTGCCGCAGAAAATATAATTTGCGTCATCATTGCAAAATAGATGTGCCACTTTTCAGCCTTGTGGCTACCCGACCCGACCAGCAAACCCCCTTCAACTACCCAACACAACCCACATGAGCATATAGGCTGCCAGCTACCCACAAGCACCCACGAAGAAAATTTGTCAGAATTATGTCTGCCATTTAATAACTCATTTTTCAATGCTGAACTGTTTCGTGTTGATCTCTTCTCACTAACTGAGGTGCCTTTATCTGTTCAAGCATCCCAATGCCCATCAAAATCCCTGTTCTGTTTCTTTAGTCAATTTATTAAAATTCCGCTACCCGCCAACTACCCACTTCATCCAAATGACCGCTTGTGCTACCCACTACTACCCACGTGGACAGGGGGGGATCCAGCCGCCCGTTTTTTGGTGGGGCAACTTTTCTGGCAAAAAGGTATCCCATTTTTTCGCGGATTTGGGCTTCTCACTTTATTTGGCATTCGATATATTTTTGGGGGAAAAACACTTTTTTCGGGAAAAACACTTTTTTCGGGAAAAACACATTTTACGTGAAAGAACACTTTTTTTCGAGAAAAAAATCGGAAAAATCGGGGGAAAATCACATTAAAACACACAGAACACCACTTTTCGTAGCATATGCACACGTAAGTAATAATCACGTTTATTTCATACCAACTTGCATAGGCGTCACCGATAATTTTTGACGGGGTCGGCTGAAATGACAAATAAGTGTATATCTCTTTTTGTCTTGCGTGTATTAAGCCTTAGCAGCATTTTTAAATGTAGATTTCCATGTTATAAAAATACGCTATTGGTGGTTAGGTATTTTAGTATTTAGGGGTCCGATGTTCGCGTATATCGTTTGCGTTCGCCTTTTTCGGAACCCGGCAGACTAGCTAGCTTAACATGTAGCCAGCTTGAAAATTAACCCTCGCCTTACGGGGGGGGGGGGCTGACAGTCCTCCCTGATGTTTTTCTGAAATCACTTTT
Organism: Semibalanus balanoides; assembly: GCA_014673585.1. Lineage (NCBI taxonomy): Eukaryota > Metazoa > Arthropoda > Thecostraca > Balanomorpha > Balanidae > Semibalanus > Semibalanus balanoides. Next base: position 3,535 of record VOPJ01009759.1, read on the forward strand.
TACTCATGTGGCGCATCTTGCTGAAATTGCAGTAGCTGAGTTGAAACAATTATACATATGCCGGCAAAATTTCACTGAAATTAGTTCAGTCATTTGGGAGATAATGACATTTTAGTGACGATTATATTTCGTGGAAAGACGGTAAATATTGTAAAAATCGTAGAAAATAGAGTTTTGTAGCAAATTGCAAGCAGATAGCGACAAAGATCGAAAATGTCATTTTAATTAGGAAAGGCCAACTCGCATTTCCGAAATTTTGGGTTTCTCTCCTAAAAAAAAAAAAAAAAAAAAAAAAAAGAAAAATTGACAAACCGAAAAAATGGAGAACTAAATGTGGCATACCCAAACCAAATTTCAAAGCAATGACTTGCAATGACTATTCGTGATTGAGTGATGGCTCCCTCAGTAAAAGAAACTTATGGAGTATTTTTTATCACTTTTTTAACTTATTTTGACCAGATACCAGCAAATAAAAACATTTTCTGCATTTCTGAGACGAAACTGATCTAGGGCAATGCATTTTATTTACATTTATCCATTCTAATTTTAGGTTCTGAGAAAAGCTATTCTGACGTGATCGAGTCGAGGTCGTTCATTGACCTGGAAGTTCACCCAATGACCTGAAACCTAAAAAATTGCATACCGAGTTAGATTCCTCACATGACAGGCAACATGCTGGTTCTTACCGCGTTGCTCTATGATGCTTGGTTTGGAAGTTAACAGAGGATTTTGGCAGCCCCCCCCCCCTCGTACGGCGAAGGTGGGAAACGGTAAGGCGAGGGTTAATGTTGTATGAAGTGGCCCTGGGACCAGGAATTACCGTCAAGGAGAGCCTCTGCCAGACACTTGATTAAATCAATTTTCACATTTTCCTAACTTGTGTAAGCAATTGCGAAACTTGTGTGATGCCGCGAAGCGGCGCGATTTTGTTCAGTTTTGTATTGTGAATAGCTGGATTTCGACTGCTTCAAAGCTATTTTAACGATACATTATTATCTTTCCTCGAGTACCAGACTCGCCATGTTAATACCAAATAGAACCAAATCAGTCCGTATTGAATAATGTGGGTATTCACTGATATCCTTTGGGGGGAGGGGCAAAAGATATGTTGGCCCCACCCTTTTTCGCTTTGGGGGGCATGGCCGGATTGCCCCCCCCCCCTGGATCCGCCCCTGCACGTGGGTAGTAACTACCCACATCTGGTGGGTAAGTGGGTAGAAAAGTGGCACCTCTATTGCAAAACTATCTCCAATAATACACGCACAAACCCTGCGATAGCGCACCACCGGACGTACATACACTAGCGACTCTATTGTAGGCGGCTGACACTGTATGTCCGGTCTGTTTGCAGTGTACGTCAGCGCGATTTGTATGCCATTTGGCGAGTGGCGCACCCGCGACTTCACTGGCAGCAACTTCTGGGTGGCCGGCTTCGGACTCACGGAGGCCTGTAAGTATAAGCGATCGACTCGGTGCTGACAAATATCAAACTTCCTCTGCAAACCTTTTTAGGCGCTAATTTTGTTAAGAAATTAGAAATGTTTGTGCATAAATTTGTAAGATGTAATTATACAGACAAGTACTGTGCAATACAATTCGTCAAGTAGGATAACAATTGAATTAGTTTATACTTCGTCTTCTTGTGACTGGATTCGTATAATAGAACCATCCGTATATTTCTCGGGCATGATCGATATGGCATGTGAATATCACGCCCAGAAGTGGAGGTTTTCACCATCTGTTCCGAGTATAGAGTGTTACTTTGAACACACACGGTGTATTTGCCACGCAGAGGTGCCAGCTGACGTATCGTCTGGTCAGCTGACGAGTCGTCTAGTCAGCTGACGAGTCGTCTGGTCAGCTGACGAGTCGTCTGGTCAGCTGACGAGTCGTCTGGTCAGCTGAAGAGTCGTCTGGTCAAGCTGACGAGTCGTCTGGTCATCTGACGTCTCGTTGGTCAGCTGGCTGACAGTCGTCTGGTCATCTGACGAGTCGTTCTGGTCAGCTGACGAGTCGTGCTGGTCAGCTGACGAGTCGTTGGTCAGCTGACGAGTCGTCTGTCAGCTGACGTCTCGTCTGGTCAGCCTGACGTCTCGTCTGGTCAGCTGTACAAGCATGATTCATTCTGGTCATATTGGATGTGTAGGTGCGTTACTGGAATACGTGTCTGACGAGTCGTGTCATGGTCAGTTAAGCTGACGTCTCGTCTGGTCAGCTGACAGCTTAAGTCGTCTGGTCTCAGTGACCGAGTCGTCTTGGTCAGCTGACGTCTCGTCTGGTCAGCTGACGTCTCCGCTGGTCAGCTGACGAGTCGTCTTGGTCAGCTGAACGAGTCGTCTGGTCAGTTGTATGAGTCGTCTGTCAGCTTGGGACGAGTCGTCTGGTCACTGAAGTCTCGTCTGGTCAGCTGACGAGTCGTCTGGTTCAGCTGACGAAGTCGTCCTGGTCAGCTGACGAGTACGTCGTGGTCAGCTACGTTCGTCTGGTCAGCTGACGTTCCGTCTGGTCAGCTGACGAGTCGTTGGTAGGCTGAACGAGTCGTCTGGTCAGCTACGAGTCGTCTGGTCAATGTCTGACGAGTCGTCTGGTCAGCTGACGTCTCGTCTGGTCAGCTGACGAGTGCGTCTGGTCAGCTGACGAGTCGTACTGTGCAGTTGATGAGTCGTCTTAGGTAGCTGACGAGTCGTCTGGTCAGCTGACGAGTCGTCTGGTCAGCTGACGTCTCGTCTGGTCAGCTGACGAGACGGATGGTCAGCTGACGAGTCGTCTGGTCAGCTGACGAGTCGTCTGGTCAGCTGACGTCTCGTCTAGTCAGCTGACGAGTCGTCTGGTCATCTGACGAGTCGTCTGGTCATCTGACGAGTCGTCTGGTCAGCTGACGAGTCGTCTGGTCAGCTCACGAGTCGTCTGGTCAGTTGACGTCTCGTCTGGTCAGCTGACGTCTCGTCTGGTCAGCTGACGAGTCGTCTGGTCAGTTGATGAGTCGTCTGTCAGCTGAGAGTAAGGATGGTCAGCTTGATGAGTCGTCTGGTCAGCTGACGATCGTCTGGTCAGCTGAGATAGTCGTCTGTCAGCTGATGGTCTCGTCTGGTCAGCTGACGAGTCGTCTGGTCAAGCTGACGAGTCGTCTGGTCAGCTGACGAGTCGTCTGGTCATCTGACGTCTCGTCTGGTCAGCTGACGAGTAGGATGGTCAGCTGATGAGTCGTCTGGTCAGCTGACGAGTCGTCTGGTCATCCAGCTGCGTCCTCGTCTGGTCAGCATGACGTGAGTCGTCTGGTCAGCTGACGAATCGTCTGGTCAGCTTGACGAGTAGGATGGTCGCTGATGAGTCGTCTGTCAGCTGACGAGTCGTCTGGTCAGCTGACGAGTCGTCTGGTCAGCTGACGTCTCGTCTGGTCAGTTGACGAGTCGTCTGGTCAGCTGACGAGTAGGATGGTCAGCTGACGAGTCGGATGGATGGTCGAGTGGCGGTGCTGCTAGGCACGTCAACATCAATTCATGATCTGGCTCGATATTAGGCCGAATGCTTAATCATCCGTCTACTCGGAAATCGATAATTGGCTGGTGCGTTCAGGCTACAGACATTAAATTAATAAGCTGTTTAACCTTGTACTTTGAAAGCCAAGGTCATATTATTGCAGAGTATTGCAGAGTTTCCTATTCAAATGGTGTTGTTACTGCCCCACCAATATTGTATTTTGCCACACCAACTTCGTGTTTTGTCTCACCAACTTTTATCAGATACGAGTGCTTCTAAGCACCAAAATAGTCCTTTTTCACCTCATCCAAGAACAAAAAAGATAAACCAATATGACATTTTGCCCCACCAGCTTCTTTGGAAAAGCTTAACCCATAATTTTAAGCATAAGCAGGACCGACAAGTATATGGGCTTCAGACATGTGAAATCTTTTGCATTTCAAAGAAGTTTGTGGTGGAAGGGATCAGTCAGAGACGCAGCTTTAATGAGGCAAAGCAGTTAATTTGGTGTAACATAGTCAATATTTTTAGTGCACACATGGTTTGCTGAATCACTTAGTAATAAACGTGAAGTGATGTCTTACTTTTTCCTACATTCTAGTGAGACGCCTGACGCTGTCAACAAAGAATGTTCGTTTTAAATCTGCCAATCGGTGATTGCATTCCGTCCTAGCAGGTTTTGCCACGAGAAACTGCACACTCACAGTTCTCCTCTATTAAGCTGTCATTTCCGTGCTGCTCCATTCTAGCTAAAGTAATTTGTAATTACGAATCGTTTATCAGTACAGGTCAAACTAGCATCGCCGTCGAGCCTTACCAAATACAACACACGTACAGTCTAGGATAAATGTTCTGTCCACTTCATCACCTCAACCGATGACGATGTTCCCGGTGAATAAATCTTCGTGAAAACGGCTAGTAGCAGTCCTTTCAGTGCTCTATTCGAATAAATCCTCCATTTCCCTGGGGCGATGTTTGTGTTCGTCTGACGGAAGCTAGCGTAGAAAGTATTCTTAAAAAGTTTTGGTTAAGAGCACCCGTTTTTAGTTCAATGTCAACTTTGTCTATCGGTGCTGTTTGTCGGTGCTACATGCAGTGAAATCTATTGAAAAAAATGCCCTCGCACATGATACCGGGGGAGAGGGCTATGGTAATTGCATTGGATTCCACTGCGTGCAGCACCAACAGACAGGGGCAGAAACAGCAGACAGAACTTTTGCACGGACAGAACATTTACCCTAGACTGTACAGCAACATCAGCAGACTCGCTAGCCATAGATTGGACCAGACATGTGCATGAATCTGAAAGTAGGATCTATGATCCCAGAGGATCTCTCGACAAAACGCAATGTTAGATCTTTGATCCCACTTGGATCCCACGACAAATTACAATAGTCGGATCTAGGATCGTCCAGTGGATCTTTTCGATTAAATTTGCAACGGCTCTTGATCCCACAGGATCCCATTATAAACATGAAAAGGGATCTATGATCCAACGGATCTCGGGATCCGGACAGGATTGCCGACTGCAGTATTAAGTGCCATAGCAAATAGATTTATTGACAAAATCTAACTAAAAGGCATGCCACCTATGCTAGTTGCATTAACGAACGAATGAAAAGTACTGACAATTTATTACAAATTTGTTCCGAAATATACATATGTATAATGGCGGATCTGGGATCCAGTGGATCCAATCGCAAAATGGTGCCTGCGATCTCGGTCCAGGCGGATCGTCGACAAATATTGAAGACGGGATCTATGACCCAGTGGATCATCAACAATTGTGAAGGTGGATCTATGAAATCCCAGCGGATCCGGGATCCAGATCCCACAGATCAGATCCCGAGATCCGTTTTTGGGATCCGAGCACATGTCTGGATTGGACACATGGCATCTGTACGAAAAACAACTTGTATTTGTAGCAGCCGTTAGCAACCTTTGTCGCAAATATATTTTTTAATTTATATCAGTTGCATTCGACGTATATCAGTATGACATCTCAAACCAATGTGACCCTCCCCTGCACCGTTCTGCCCACCATTAGCCGTTTTCACAAAGGATTTGTTTTTACCCGGTAGTACCCGGTAGTACCCGGTAGTACCCGGTAGTACTCGGTGGTACCCGGTAGTACCCGGTAATATTCGTGCGTTTTGGGTAATTGAGTCTAAGAACACGGCTTTTCCAGGATATTTTTGGTGTCAATTGAAACTTCATCATTCATGAAGTTTCAATTGATACCAAGGCCAAAATATCCGGGAAAAGCCGTGTTCTTAGACTTAATAACCTAAAACGCATGACATATTACCGGGTACTACTGGGTACTACCGGATAAAAATAAATCCTTCGTGAAAACGGCTAATAGCAACTTGATTGCCTGTGACTCCCGTTAGTCCGATCCTCCCTTCCCCCGTTTTGCCCCCGCGTTACCCTCCCTTCCCCCGTTTTTCCCCACAGTCGGTGACTCGAGTGACCAGCTGATGGAGCTGAAGGTGCCGGTGGTGTCGAACGAGCAGTGTGCCCGGGTGTTCCGCCGCCAGCGGGCCACCATCGGACCGATGCAGATGTGCGCCGGAGGCCAGGCGGGCCGAGACTCCTGCTCGGGAGACTCTGGCGGCCCGCTGATGGCGCTGGAGAAGTTCGGCCCACCGTTTAGAATCGTCGGAGTCGTGTCGTTCGGTGTGACCCGCTGCGGTACCGAAAATGTACCGGGAGTGTACACTCGCGTCGGCCAGTACCTCAACTGGATCATGGATAACATGCGGGCTTAGAGTCGGCGCTCAGAGGGTCGATGGCAGTGGTGGAGGATGTGACAGAGGTGAAAGGCAGTAACAATCTGCGGTACAATCGCATCAACTTTCGAGAAATGGTGTCATAAAACAACAAATTCCACAGCTACATACCTTCTGCGAGCTATTTTTTGCGTGACTTAAAAAATCCATATTGCATATTATTTGTCATTTTTCACCGATGTGGCGTGGCCTAGGGCAGAGTTAGAGTTTACTGAGTTAGCCCGGCCAGGCAGAATTGAGAGGAAGAGGAGTTGACGGTCGGCATGATAATTGTCATGCACGAGAGTTATCATTGAGATTACCTGTCGAACGGGTGTTTGGCTGTTTGCCTTATTCAGAACTAGGTGGTGCGTGCTTGGTTTTGACTGGGCGACCAGATCTCGTCTGACGTCTGTTGCATTCTAAGCATCTTACCCACAGTGCATACGTAGTAATGCATATGACACACTGTTGTCTGATGACATTGTACCTACTGTTTATTGATTACCCTTTTACACCTGAGTTTCAACGACAAGTATTCCCGGTACTGGAATAAATGTACTGAGAATAAATGTACTTTAGTACCTGTACAGAGATGGGAAAGCGTTTACATACAAAGAGTAAAGCTGACCACAGTGTGTATTCAAGAGTTTTCGGGTGGAATGCGTAGCAGTGACGTATAGCAGTGCGTATAGGTAGTGACAACTGATCATAGGCGTATCCAAGGGGGAGGCAAAAGGGGCCATTGCTCCCCTGAAGGTACGTACGTCCCCCTTTGGTCTATGAGCCCCTTTGGAAATAGGACCCAGGAGGCAGGACCCTATTTTCAAAGATGCTTCAAATACATTTACAAAGACGGTGCATCTGGAAATTCATGAAGAACAACCAGGGCTTAGAGTCCGCGCTGAGAACTTGCATGGGTCCAGTCGCCCTGGAGCGGCGACTGGGCCCATGCAAATTTGTCCAGGCCGCTGAACAAGGGCCTTATACAAATCGGTAGCCCAGCCTAACTACCCTATTTTTTTACCTCATGGGATTTGGTCCACTTTGTTGTGAGGGGCATTTTTAACTTTATTATGAATTTTTGTCCTAAAAATATCCTCACCCGAAGGCCCACAAGGGCGGATACAAGGGGCCTCTTGTGCCACTCGGTGGCAGGGGCCCCTGAGACAATAAACCCTTTTGGTCAGGAGGCCCCGAGTATTTTTTAAATTCAAATTATACGCATATTTGGTTTGTCCTCAGATTGCCCGAGGGGGCTAATAGCCCCGATTTCCCCACCCTGTATCCACCCTTCCGGGAGATTCGGCCAGGGTCTCAGGTCTGAGTCCACTGTCCGGATTGCTGTGATGCATTGGTCACTGACATTGCTTGTCGTCGCGTTTGACCACTACGAACTTGGGCTCTGTCTATTTCTTGATGCATCGAGCATCGACATTTGGTCTAATATAATTGTATTATTTGTGCTCTTGTATTTTGCATTGGTTGGCATGTCAAGAAGACGCGAAATGTATGGCCCTTCATTTAATTTGGCATTATGTTGGCAGCGGGAGCTCGTCAAAGGGAGGCTACCGCCCCCCGCCCCCACTTAACCCGCGCCCCGCTGGGGTCTCCAGCCGGACGCGCCCCGCTGAGGGGGCAGATTCTGCCCCTCGTTATCTTCCGAGCCAATAACTGCAGCGAGATGCACTAGGCGGCAATTAAAAGCTCTCAATGATAGGCATCCAAATCATTTGCAAATTTTTGGACATAAGGTCAAATGTCAGGTGGCCAGGTCGCGGTCAAGTCAAAGGTCAAAACTGAGATATTCTAGTTTTTGGGCCATATTTTCATCGAAAGACGTATAATGATACTATTTTTGCACTAAGTGCTCTCAAAGGTATAATGAATCTCCCGCATCAAGCAAAAGTGAAATTGTAAGCAAAGATCAAGGTCACAAAATGTCACTGTTGTCAAGAGGTCTACGAAAGTCATGCGACACATGTTTTATGTTTGTATACGTATAATTCGATAGCAGGATCCATTTTACGATCTAAAACCATGAAAGGTCAAAGTCAGGTCATTTAAGGTCAAAAAATTTAATATAATAATCTAAACAAAAAATACATATTTATAGACCAGTTTAGTCTCAGCAATACAGCGGTGGCATTTATTTGTATATATCTGGTCAATTTAAATCAAAAAAGTAATTTAACAAATGACGTCATGAGTTACTGATACTTATGGACTATAGAGCCATAAGTGAGTCAGTCAAACAATATCACATTGCTTTGAAATTTGGTTTGGGTATCGTCCATACTTAGTTATCTCTCATATATTCCTTTTTTAATATCTTAAAAAACGCTTCGTGATACATATCCGAGAGCAAAAAATATAGGGGTAAAAAAGTCAAAATTTGGGAAAATCCAAGATTCTCTTGTTGAAGATCATTTCATCTCCTTCCTTTTGTTGCTTTGTGTGATTTGCATTAAAACTCCATTTTCTACGGTCTACGATTTGTCAAAAATGTATAGTTTTTCCACCGAAAATGGCATGACATGACGTCACTAAAATGTCATTATCTTCCAAAGCACTACATCGATTTCATCAAATATGTATGCAAAGACGTAGGTAGAATTAATTTATAACTAGGTAGGTACTGCAAATATCACGTCGATATGTTTTATTTTTCTTTTAGTTATAGAGAAAATTCGGGAAGAGGGCAGATTATGCTACTTCCCTCTCCAGTGGGGCGCGGGTTAACACTGCACTTCCCACTTATACGGAGTTGTATTGCTGATTCGGAGAAAATGACTATTGCCAGCAAAAAACAAACCAGCAAACAAAGCACCACAGTTCCTTCAATATGGTTGCAGTTATATGTAGCACTACAACGCTGACGGTCACGGAGTGACCTTCCAATTTGCAGGGTCGGCGGGGAATCGTGGTGGGTTGGCTGAGCCCCTCGAAAGTCAACCGGGGCCCTTGGAAGGCCGATATGGGGCTTCATGAATAAACAACCAAGGCCTTTGGTGCATGAACTGGACCTGGCTCATTTGGCTAGTGCATCTATAGCTCTATAGTACACGAAATAGAGCATGTGCCCACGGTATTCTCACACAAACTCACCGTATTTGGCCGGCCTGGCAAAATACGTCGATTTTTTGTGGATGTACCTTGCGGTCCCCAGACTAAAAAAGAATGTTTTTGAGTGTTTTTTATATATATATAAATAAATGATATGTCCCACTAAACATATAGCGGGCCAAATCCGGTGATTTTGTTTAGTGGGGTAGGGGTACCTTATGCCCCCTGATAAAAAATTGCACTCTCCTGGAGTGCATACTGGGTAAGCCACTGCAACTGACAGTTTGGAATATACCAACAGAGACACATCCTTCCCAATCTGTATTGAACACTGCACTGTGCTGGGCACTGTGCTGGCAAGATATCATCTTTCTGCAAGAGGTGTTTGACTGTGTGACCTGCGACGTATTCACCGGGGTAATGGTGTCCCCCCCCCCCCAGTTCGCTAGGGCTAGATTCCAATGCCACCAGTGAAAAACGATATCTCTCCACTCTCTACCCACATGGCCGTATGTATAGCCGCAGATGTTATCTTAAGACGTTCTGCATAGAGTATGTGTAAATGGTCGCTATCCGCTGACCTATTGCGGCGCCTCCCTCCCACCTGACAGCGACTACTGCAGGCGAACTGTTTGTGCCTGGTGAGGTGTTTGTGCCTCGTGAGATGTTTGTGTCTGGTGAGGTGTTTGTGCCTGGTGAGGTGTTTGTGCCTGGTGTGAGGTGTTTGTGCCTGGTGATAGGTGTTTGTGCCTGGTGAGAGGTGTTTGTGCCTGGTTAGAGGTGTTTGTGCATGGTGAGAGGTGTTTGTGCATGGTGTGAGGTGTTTGTGCCTGGTGAGAGGTGTTTGTGCCTGGTTAGAGGTGTTTGTGCCTGGTGAGAGGTGTTTGTGCCTGGTGTGAGGTGTTTGTGCCTGGTGAGAGGTGTTTGTGCCTGGTGTGAGGTGCTTGTGCCTGGTGAGAGGTGTTTGTGCCTGGTGAGAGGTGTTTGTGCCTGGCGAGAGGTGTTTGTACCTGGTGAGGTGTTTGTGCCTGGTGAGAGGTGTGTGTGCCTGGTGAGAGGTGTGTGTGCCTGGTGAGAGGTGTTTGGTTTAGTCTGAAGGAGGGTTGGGGGACGACAGGCAGTCGTCCAGCTGATATGTCGGGTATCGGGTATCGAGTATCGGTTTCCGGGTGTCGGATTGGGGTCACCGGACAAGGGGAGATGGCTTTCGGGTCTCTGTTGTGAGCTTCACCACAGCACCAGTTCCGTCGCCATTAACATTTGCAACATTTACTTCATAATCGTCACCACTGGAGGATATACCATAATCGCTGGAAAAAATCATTCGTCACATTTGTCCAATGTAGGGGGCGGATCCAGGGGGTGCATGGGGCCATGACCCTCTCCCCACCCCAAAGATCCTGAAACTATGATTCCCTCCTTAAAAAAACGGTCGGACAAACGGTCGGCCTCTGCAAATTTAACGTACAAATTGCCTTTGCAGCAGCCAAAATCCAGCTACCCACAGTCAAAAACGGAAAAATTAACGCCGCTTCGCAGCACATGCATGACACAAGTTTCAAAATCAAACACATTTAGAAAATGGTGAAGCGAATTGCATTAATTGTCTGGCATAGGCTCTCGGCCAGGGCCTTGGATTACATATTCACTGGGGAGAGGGCTATTGCCCCCTCCCCTCCAGTGGAGGGAATTTACCCCTTCCCCGCCCCCGGTGGAACCGATTTGCCTCGTAGTGAAACTGAGTAAATTCGACACGAACAGCACTAGAATATTATAGATGCATGCATCACTAGCCTTAACAAAAAATCCTTCAGTCACCGACGCTTTTTACTGTACTGCATAGCCGCGGATAGCATGCTAATTGGGGGAGGAATACCTCCGCAGTAACCGCTGGCTCCATCCTAAGTGACCCAATTGTGCCCCCTAGTGGGAACGAAATTCTTAGGTAACATACGATTGTGCGGTCTGTTAAGTAGATAAAAGCGTCGCTGAAGCCTGCTTTCAACTAAAACCCTCAACAAAAACGTATACGCCGCTTACAGCTACCTAGCTTTCAGATTTTGAGGACGGATACTCGCCCTTCGTCGCGTCGGTTTGAAATTGGCGTGGACCACAGGTGTCGATTAATATAGTTTGGGTGGCCCTAGGCGCCTCCATATGTTTAGTTTGGTCTCCAAAAGATGCTTTCGGGTCCCTCAATTTCATCTTGCTAATGGCGGATCTAAGGGGGCCAAAAGGCCAAAACCCCGAAACTGCCCCGAAACTGTCCTCCTTACGAAATTACACATTTCAGGGAGCACACAAATATGTTAACCCTCTCCCCGACGACAGGGGGCGACTGTCCTCCTACCCCCCCTCGCCTCACTCCCCGGTGGGCCGCCCCTTGAGCGTACACATACTAGTTCGGACGGTTTGCATTGTAGGCGCGGATCTCGATGACCGCTAGCCCCCCCCAGCCCCCCCCCCCTGAGCCCGGGTCGCGCCCAGGCCGCGCCTAGGTCGCACCCGCCCGCCAAGCGCGCCCTTAGGGCGCAACTTTTTGGTTTCGATCGTGCTCTCCCCCCCGGTCAACAATATTTTCGTGACGCTCCACCCCCTCCCGCCGGTCAACACCATTTCGTGGACGCTCCACCCCTCCCGCCGGTCTCAACACCAATTTCGCTGAGCCGCCCACTGTGCTGTCACTTCTACCACTTGCCGTGCAATCCATGGATCCTGGATTCCTGGATTCCGCGCTGGGATCCTGGATCCGCGCCCTGTTCATGTGATGTGTACTGTATCTCCACCACACCACCATAATCGCCTGGATCGGTGCCTGACATGGCCTACCAGCCTGGATTGTTAACTGTATTCTCACCATCACCACAATACGCCTGGACTCCGTGCGTACCCTAGACATGTGATTTGTTGTAACTGTTATCTCCACCACACACATATCGCCTGGATCCGCGCCTGACATGTGATTGTGTAACTGTATCTCACCACACCACATATCGCCTGGAAGGGGCCGCTCGGTAGGAGAATTGCCAGCTGACGGCTGCATGTTAACAATAACATAGGATGTCTCTGATGCAGAGTAAACACGAGGATAGCCGAGTCGTCCTCCAACGGCAGAATGTCCAGAGCTGCAAGAGCCAGCTCGCAATGGAATATCACTCGCAGGGACCCAAAGTCATCATCAGGAATCATCACCATCAGCATGCTTATTAAATATAAATTAAGTAGCATGTGAACATAAAGCTAAAGCAGAAGGGTGCAAAGGCAAAAGCTTAAATGAAAATCTAAGCACCCTGTCTAAAAGAAACACAATGTTTAACTGCAATCGCCGCCAAGGTAAAGCCAAGGGCGTATCCAAGGGGGGACCCTGACCACCCGCGGGTCCCCCCTTTGCTGAGGGGCCCATCTTATTTTTCGTCTAAGTGGTCTTGCCAGACGGGCTCTCGGTCGGTCTGGGGACTTCGAATCGCCTTGTTTGTACCGCGAGGCCGTCCTGATACGGGCTCTGGAAGGGGCCTCGTGCTCTATCAGGTTCTGAGGGGCCGTCTCTGTCGGCGTTCTGAGGGAGGCCGTCTGTCGGTTCTGTCTGAGAGGGCCCTTTCTGTCGATCTGTCTGAGGGGGCCCTCTGTCGGTCTGTCTGAGGGGGCCCTTTGTCGGTCTGTCTGAGAGGATCCCCTGTCGGTCTGTCTGAGGGGGCTCTCTGTCATTCTGTCTGAGGGGGCCCTCTGTCGGTTCTGTCTGAGAGGGCCCTCTGTCGGTGTGTCTTAGGGGGCCCTCTGTCGTTCTGTCTGAGAGGGCCCTCTGTCTGTCTGTCTGAGGGGGCCCGTCTGTTCGGTGCTCGGGAACTTGAGGGGGCCTCTGTGGTCTGCCTTGAGGGGTCTCTGTCGGTCCCGGCTTGAGAGGGGGCCCTCGGTCGGTCCAGCTTTAGGGGCCCCCTCTGTCGTTTTCGGGCTTGAGGGCCGGTCCTCTGTTGGTTCTCCTTTGAGGGGGCCTTCTCTGATCGGTCGCTTGAGGGGGGCCCTTCGCTGCTATCGGTCGGGCTTCAACGGTGCGGGCTACCTACCTGTCGGGTGTGCGCCTTGATGGATGGCCTGTGCTCCAGGGCCGCGCTTGAGGGGGCCTCTCTGTCGTTCGGCTTGAGGGGGCCCCTCTGTCGGTCGGCTTGAATGGAGGCCCTGTACTGTCGCCCGGTGGGCTTCGAGGGAAGCCCTCTGTCGGGTCGGTTTGAGGGCCCTCTGTCGGTTCCGGTGCATTTGAAGGGGGCCCTCTTTGGTCGGGCTTGTAGGGGGCCTCTGTCTCGGTCTCGCGGAGGACCTGGTATTCGATTTCGGGAGGACCGTTCGACTCTCACATAGCGGGCCTCTGCTCGGTTACAGCGGCGTCGTGTCGGTCTGAGGGGGCGGAGACTTTAGGTGCGAGGGGCTGCTGTCCACCTGATGGATAACTTCTGTCGGTCATGAGGGACGATGTGGTCACGTCTGTCGGTGTGAGTGTTGTCCTTCGTCGGCAGAGGGGCCCCTGCCGTGGGCATGTGAGGTCCTCTGCGTGGCCTAAGAATCGCCTCGGCAGCTTCAGGGGGCCAGCTTTTTGGCCTCAGGTGATGTCTCTCTGTCAGCTGGAGGGCTCCTCGGTTCGGCCTGAAGCAGGGCCCTCTGTAGCCCACTGTGCTGCTCGGCACTGAGGGCGCCTGTGGTGTCCTTCGACCAGCTGGGGGATCCTTTCCGACTCCGAGCGGACTCTCTAGCCAGCCTTCACATGGCCTTCGACCAGCTTGAAGGAAGCTCTTGTGGACACTACGGGGACTCCTACTGGTTCAGCTAAAAGGGGTCCCTCTGTCTAAGCCTCACGAGGCCCTCAGTAGGGAACAGGTGAGGAAGTTTCTTGACCTGTGGTTCGTGATCTCCACCGACTTGAAGGGCACCTGTCGATCCAGCGTTAGGGCCCTCTGTCAGTATTGAGAGTAAGCGCGCCACCTCTCGTCACCTAATGGGGCCTCTCCCGTCGGCCCGAGTTTCCCTCAGTCGTCATGAGGGGTATTGGTTTCTCGGTCTATATGGAGTTTCAGTGGTGGGTCTCATGGGGCACTGAATCTTTCCGTCGGTCTTGAGGGGTCCTCTTATAGGCTGTAAATTTGGAGGGCTCCACTCGGTCTCATTGAATCTCACGTACAGTCTAGGTTCTGCTAATGTTCTCGTCCGTGCTAAAGACCAGTTCATGTCCGCTGTTTTGCCCTCTGTACTGTTCGGGGTTGACTCCGCCCCGCAGGTAGGGAAATCTTCCAAGTGGCTCAAATTTACTCCTACATGCCCCTCTCCCAGCCTTAGCTGATACACGCTCATTCAGAGAGGGCTCGAAGGCAAAAAAATAGTTTCAATAGATTTCACTGCATGAAGCACGGACAACCCAGCAACCGATAGACAAATTTGACATTCGATATCTAAAACTCGGTGTGCTTAACCAAAGCCTTTTAAATTACTTTCTACATTAGCTTCCGTCAGGACGGAAAAAAACAACATCGCCTCCAGGAAATTGGGGATTTATTCGAAATATGGGCACTGAAACGTACTGCTACTAGCCGTTCTCACGAAGGATTGTATTCACCGGGAAACATCGTCTCGGGTTGAGTGATGAAGTGGACAGAACATTTTGTCCCTGAGACATGTATTCCTAACAAGTATAGGACAATCATCAATTATTTTTAGCTAGGTAAAAATTAACGGTGTGTCTTTTAGCCAATTTTAATGCAATTCAGTTAGTTGCAAAGCCACTCCGTTGAATTGCGGGTATTGGACTCGCTGTGTGTTGAGTGGCTATCCATACGGCGGTTGCTTAGTCACGGTTCCGTTTATAGCGTCTACTTTATATATTTTACGCGAAGGGGACGGATAGGGACATTTAGGGATATCTAACCTCCTTCTTAACGGTGGGTACCCTCCCTTTCAGCCTAGTACAACCAACCCTCTATGTAAGGCTTTTTTTAAACACCCAGTAAATCAGGCTGAAAAGGAAATCAGTTCCTCCATGATGTAGTCCCTATGAGTTGAGGATTGCAAGTATGAATCCCTCCCAAACTGTCTCGAAAGTCTTGAAAAACACAATAACCCGAGGCCACACAAAGTAACTTAAGGTCTTACAACAGCATTCATAATTCGTACCGTGCGTGGCTTTGGACCATTCCCAATATTTGGAAAATTCTTACTGATGCTCGCTGACTTACAAGGTGCTTATGAATGGTGACTCCCGTCACCTCGATGCTCAGTTTTCATGTGACGGTACTTTGTTATTTGAGCTTTTTACTACACTCCTTTAGCTGCATGTGTGGGTCCTTTCCATGAGATCCTTGCAGAGTTGACACGTGTTTAACTCCGACGCCACCGCCGCGCTTTGAGAGGCGCACGCTATAATATCTGACTCCTACCCCACTCGCCGGGTTTTCTTCAATAAATCACAAACTATGGCAGATATCAACAGTACACTTGGCAGTACGCTTACATTTCCATCAATTGCTTACTCAACTCTTACGCGTACCCTGCTCCATAAATTTGTGATGATTAATGCTGTACTTTACGATGGATAATGACCTACCTATTTGAAATGACGTCATGTCATGCCAGTTTGGTGGAAAATAACTTGGTTAGGTTTGAATAATCGTTAGACAAATTGGAAAATTAATCACAATACAGAAATGGTTTTACACTTATTTTCAAACAAAACGACCTGACTGTGAGAGAAAAAAAGCATGGCCTTAATCGGACCCGATAACCCTTAAACCAAATTGCTACAGTAAAACAGTTGCCGACCTTCCGCAACAGTATACAGCATGTATATCATCAACGTCTGATTTTAACTTGTATTTAGATAGATATAGCACAAACAAATGTCCACAGGTGTCATTTCTGTTACAAAAAACTTGATTATGCAATGCTATGTTATATACTTCATACCTCTATTTATTCAAATTTCACAATTTACCTATATGGACCTGATTTTTGAGGCTGTTTACTTATGTCAGATTGCGATAATTGGCTTACGTACTAATACAGATATCCAATACATCTAAACAAACTTAAGGACAGAACACTGGTGTCCGCAACTCGCATGATCTTCGCTGTGACCTTTTGCCAACAGGGGACCTTTTGTGACCCGATCTTGGACTTGACCTTTGCATAAAGTTATATTTGCTTAAATGTGGGAGATTCCATTATTTCTTTAGATTGTTTGCGCACAAACAGTCTCTAATCTAGAGCTTTGGATAAGCAAAATAAGACCAGAAAAAGCTATAATATCTGCATTGGACCTTCATACCGTGCACCCCGTGGACTGACATTTACCTTTTTAAAATTATAGAAATTCTGTGTATACTTTCTGCGCATGTCGTCCTACTTCACTTTGAGCACGCTTTTCTATTACCGTAATTCCTAGGTCGCCGTACGCCGCTGCGGTTATTGGTTAATGGAAGATAACGAGGGGCAGAATCTGCCCCGCCGAGCGGGCGCTTCGGCCCTGGAGACCCCAGGCGGGCGCGGGTTAATACGTAGTGTTTTACCGGGTTCCAGGGTAGATTCTGCCGGGGAAAAATCGGGACGGTAATATATATCCAGAAACAGGTAATATGTGAGTTCTGCAGTAGGCCTTAAACCCTCAGAAGATTACAGCGCCTTACAAATGGCCAACCCGCGAATCACCTACCCACTACACGCCCGGAATAAAGTAGTCTTGAAATGTCCATAGCGGAATGTTCTACAAACATGTGTAGGGCCTGTGTCCATGGGGGGCCCATGTATGCGCCAGGGGGCCCAAATCACTGACCGCGGGTGGTACCTTGGCGAAACCCTGGATACGCCCTTGGGCCCGCCCAGATTCGCCCAGCTGGCCAGCCCCAGTGCGCCGCACCGGGGAGACGAAACACTCAGTTTACTACGCAGTGGAATGATAACTTTACAACGTCGTAAAACACACACGCACATCCGGTGCGGAGAGGCACCGCCTCGACAGGGACAGTGTCTCGAGCGGGCGGGGAGCGATCCCCTCTCCTCCCACTGGACAGACGCGAGCCACTTAACTCTATAACTGAAAGGAGCAAGGGTGCCTGAGCGCGGTTGAGGCCGGTCGCCATATTGCGGTGATTTATAGACCCGCGCCGGGCGAGGGGTGGCGTGGTGTATGAATGGAGGGGTCGGACGCATTTTTATAAAACCTGACATTTAAAGCTTCATGTTTGTCGAAATGATTACATTTTGGGAGGGTAACAACTAACAGACGGATTTGATTGCACTTTACACTGTATAGTTTGTATCGACAATTGTTTATATAATTTGTACAGGTGCATACCCCGGACCAATCATTTCTCTACACATATCCGTGCAGATATGTGTATCCGTGCGATCCCATAATCGTTCAATATCCGTGCGATTCGTGGTTGCCGAGATACTGATCCGGGATTGCAACCCCTACAACCTCAAACGCACCGCACGCATTACTCAGCCACCACCGGTAACAGTTGGCAGCACTCAGGCGTTTGGGCGATCAAAAACTACTAGACCATAGGGTTCCCATGTGAAAAGGGACGATTTTCAGACGAGGCTGGCTCATAACCTATGGGACATATTTTTATCCGACTTCTGGAACATTTAGCTATGAGGCTTGGCTACAACGTTTATTTTTACAATTTTTATATATACTGAGCGCAAAGAGGTTAAATGGGTTTGGGGGTTAAACATTATCGGAACGCCCAATGCCAACTGTGGTGAGGCATGTATGTGGCGACCGTAGCGTCATCTATAATCAAAGTAAAAGCGCCACCTATGTACTTAGCTGTTTTGATTACCGCTGCCATATTCTACCAAAGTTACTGACATATAGGTATCCTAGTTCGACTATGCTTCAGTAGATTCCCTGGAATTGAATACAATAAATACATATTTAATCTATGGAAATACAAGTTAACCCGCGCGTGCGTTTAGCGAGGGATAAATATCCCTCCCAATCCAACCACCCCTCCCTATTTCGCAATACCCACCTTGACTCCCAACGCGAACAGATAACGGACGTGCAAAGTTTCAGCAGTACCTTATTCAGCATTCAATTTATTTGAGGCGTCTACCTAAAAAAATCATCGAAAAAGTTGAGAACTTTGGAGATAATGACGTTTTGATGAGTACATTGTCATGCCTATTTTTGGTTGAGAATAACGATAAAGTTTGAGCGATGCATCGTTCAGAAACAAGCTTTTTGAAGCAATCGCAAACCGCAAACGAATAAGAAAGGAAATTGAATTCTCTACAGATGGCAATTTCGGATGTCCAAAATTTTCTCGGGCCGTTTTTGACCCCCCAAAATAAAAAACAACGGATGTTTTTCAGGAATTGTATTCCCACACACACACCTTGAAAAATATGGTCAAAGGCCCTATCTAATGAAAACCGGAATATATCATATGAGAACATAGTGTATTAAGAATTTTCCAAGACCAAATATCAAGTAATAGCTTCTTTTTAGTGACATGTTGCTCTGCAGCATAGTAGATTAATGACGTCATTTTTTCAAAATAACGTTTTTTTGGATTTTTTGACCTGATATGATATGACTAAATAGTCATTGTTGATTTATGCGGACAAAATAACCTAATTAAACATGCATTATTTATTCATATAGTCAGTCTTTCAAGTTTGACCCTCTCACCGATGACCTAGATTTGACCGTTCTGACCGGGCCCGTCAGAGTTTCGCACTCTAAAAAAAATGACTGTTCCTATCCGATCTCTTACGTGCAAAATGACCCCTAAACACAGTGAATGTCCAATGCTTGATCCTTGAAACATCTTACTGTGACGGTGACCTTTTGTGACCTGACCTTGACCTTGACATTTGCATGCAATTTCACTTTTACTTAAATGCAATAGATGTATTACACCTTTGAGAGCTTTATGTGCATTGAGAGTCTTAATCAAAGGTTTTAATTGAAAGTATGAACCTTAACTCAATTAACTCGAACTTTCCATATTGACTGACCGTGACCTTACATTTGACAATAATTTTCGAAGAAAAATTCGGCGCTCTGCCATACTCATTCGTTTTCGTTGAGACGGCTCCATACAGATCACGCTTGCGCTCTCGCTGCGGTTATTGGTTCGGAGATAAGAGGGCGCGCGTAATATCCTTTACCCCCCCCCCTACGCCGCGCGTTCGGCGAGAGACCCCTACGCCGCGCGGGTTAATGATACAAAACAATGTTGTTAATTTATGATAGACAAAATATTATTCAAAACAAATATATGTTGTCTAATTCATTTGGGAGCTACATTCCTTACCGTTCTACCCGGTGTCTAGTTACCCTGGTATTACCTGCCACTGAACTGAATATAACCCGAAGATGGCAGCCGGCCGCAACCGCGCGGCCCGGGTCGGGATCATTGAACTCTATATAGAGCGGGATTCGTTAGCTATCGAACAAGAGATAACTGAGTTTCTGGCCAGCATCAGACACAGTTCAGTTCAGTTCAGTTCAGTTTATTTTGTTTAACAAAAGATACATAAATTACAACAGACAATTAACGGATTGGCGCAAAAGCAAAAGCTTAAAATCAAAGCGCCTCTCTAACATATGGAAATGATAACAATACATAACTGAACCAAGACAAAACAGGTAACGCCGGCACCACCCACCAAACAGCCCACCGAGCATCCAGGGGGAAACGCAGGCATCAGGCGGCCAGACACCGGGCGGCAACAGTCGGGCTAGCGTTTGTGAAGTGTTTGTGTTGCTGTTAGGTTTGCGTTATTGTGTTACTGTTAGGTACACACGTTGCGAACGGTACAGCCAAAGGCGGATCCAAGGGGCCAGCGGAGCCATAGCCCCCCAAGACCGTTCAAGAGGGGCCAAA
This sequence comes from Semibalanus balanoides, assembly GCA_014673585.1. NCBI lineage: Eukaryota > Metazoa > Arthropoda > Thecostraca > Balanomorpha > Balanidae > Semibalanus > Semibalanus balanoides. The sequence goes on from VOPJ01009759.1 coordinate 23,732, forward strand.
CTATGTTTTGGCCGTCCACAAAACGAGAAAGAAAAAATAACAATTTATCGTAAAAATTGCCTTTGCAGCAGTCAAAATTAAGCTATCCACAGCAAAAAAAAAAAAAAAAATCGCGCCGCTTCGCGGCATGACACAAGTTCCCAATTGTTAACACAAATTATCGTAAAATTGCCTTTGCAGCAGTCAAAATCCAGCTATCCACAGCCAAAAGTGAAAATTTTGCTATGCTTCGCGGCATGACAGCAGTTTCCCCAATTGCTTATATAAATTTGAAGAATGGGAAAATGAATAACATTGAATTTCTTGCAGAGGCTCTTCTTGGCGGTATTTGCTGGTACCAGGGTTCACTCTCTTCATAAAACATTAACTTTCAAGCGGGCTACATGTTTAACTAGTCTGCTGAGTTGCGAAAAAAGGCGACGCGAAAGCAAAGACACGGACGTCAGCACCCGGAAGCTGCTCCAATGGTGCCCAACTTGCTGGACTGAAGAGCTAACAGTGGGACCAGGCCAGGACCATCTCCCGGAGCCATTTCTCCTCAGGCTCTCCAGATCCGCAGGGACCATTTATGTGCGGAAAAGTCGTTCTGCCTCTTGCTGTTTTCTAACCATTTGCACTGTTACCAGTTGTTTGTTACAGTTCGATGCATATGTAAACAGAAATTAGCATCACTTGACCTCATCCTCAAATTATGCGAAAATTAAATCAAAGACAAATTACTTCGCTAAAACTCGCTGTTTAACTCGCTGAAAAGTGCATATGGAAACAGTTATTATTATTATACGTACCCAGTACCATTGAGCGCTGACTGCCACCGGCCATCGTGATTTACTATCCGAAGAATATGTATATGAAAAACTACCTTTATTTAAATATTTTTCATCATACCGAGATGTGCAACCAGGAATAGGGACTACCCGAGGCTTGACTCCGCTCCAGTGGCGAATCCAGAAAATCTTCAAGGAGGGGGCCATCAATTGCAGTGGTGCCCCTACCTATATCCAAATCTGAAACTCGACGGATTTTGGTTCACTCATCTTGAGGGTGCCCTATTTATTTTTTTTTTTTTTTTTTTTGCAAAATGTTTGAGCGACCCCTTCAGGTAGCAGAGTGCCCCTCAGCCGGCAGAGTTGCCCCTGAGGCGGCTAGAGTGCCCCTTGAAGGCGGCTGAGGCAACAAGAGTGTCCCCTCCAGGCGGCCATGGTGCCCCCTGCAGGTGGCCAGAGTGCCCCTCAGAACCGGCCAGAGTGCTCGTCCAACAGAGGGCCCCCAGCCGGCCCCTAGTGCCCTCAAGTTTCCGAGGCCAAGGGTGGCATTGGCTCTGGCCCCTCCCTGGATCCCCCACTGCTCTGCTCACCGGTCTTGGGTTCCAGTAATTAAAAACTAATTCCACGACCTAAAATTACAATTTTGACACCGCTTCGCGCGTCACACTCAGTAGACGCATCGTCATAACGAAAGCCATCGTACGCCTTCGGTTCGATGTTCAGTTCAGTTTATTTTGAACGATGAACATTCCACAGTGGGCTGGCTTAATGTCAGCTTCCATATAAAAACAGATTGACGAACAGTAACATAACACGCCAGGAAAGTGCGCCTGAAAAGACATACAATAACAGCGACTACAAAAAAGCGTAAATCATCGAAAGAAGAATCCTGTCAATCAATTACAGCAGAGACTGACAATACATCGCAGCACAGCTTGCCGTGTAGCTCAGCACTGCAGTTTGAGAGCTGGACGATAGCCAGTGACAGAGCAGTTCAAGAGCGGCAGCGCGGTATGAAAGGTTTTTGCGTGTCAGTGAGAGACCCGGAAAGAAGGCAGCTCTAGTGCGCCAGCCGTTGAAGCCCGTGTGACACGCTGGGACACAGCGGTACGTGGGATGAACATGGATCGAGTCGCCTTCGCTTATATAAATTTGTATATTGTTGTAACGGTTGTAAAATTTGTATATTGTTGTATATTGTTGTAACGGTGAATTGAATTAATAGCATGTTTAGCTTCTTATTCTTGATAAGGCCCACCGCCTATTTTATGGGTTTTATCAGACAAAGCCGTAAAAAATTTCGCGCCGCTTCGCGGCACTAAATAAGCACCTACTGTAGCATGACAATCCACATTACAAATGCTGCAAAGGATTGAATAAAAGCTTAACAATGATATGATTTTTTTTGTCCTTTTAGCTGATCTCCCACTACAAAATATCGGCGACGCCCCTGGGTACAGCTGACAACTGACATGGTTTTGCTCAGTGTAAGGCAATGTCGAAACAACAAAAACTGCAAGCTGACATTTTGTGACATCCCAAAAGGTCGAAAGGCTAAAAAATACAAAAATCAAAAAAATAATTACAAACCCTGAGGTTGCAAAATAAAGTGGCCCAAATACTCGAAAAAAAATCGAAATTGGGGTTAGGTGAGGTTCGCTCAAAACGGTTTGCCCCCCCCCCCCTCACAGACGGCCGGCTGGATCCGGCCTTGGGTGCAGCGCCCAGCGCGGCGCGGCACTGATAATGTTTACATAGCACTATCAATAGCAGCAGGCAACAGCGAGATTACTTTACTATATACAACAGGCCAACAGGCCATACAGGAAGTGCACCCCTGATCCCGACCCGGGCCGCGCGGTTGCGGCCGGCCACCATTTTAGGATGTTAATCAGTGCAGTGGAGGTAGTGCGTGCGGTGTCTTGGGGGTTGTTGGGGTTGCGATCCCGGGCCAGTATCTCGGCAACCACGAATCGCACGGATATGGGACGGACACATATGTGTAGATAAATGATCGGCCAGGAGTAATACAAATGCGTCTAATTCTTCCATTCATAACATACACCTTTCCTTAGCCGGCGCGGGTGGACTTAATACCCCAATATGGCGGCCGGCTGCAACCGCGCTCAGACACCTTTTACCCTTCCAGTTATATATAGTTCAGTGGGTGCCCCCTCTGGTGCGAGCTCGGCGATGCACTGTGTTTTAACTCTGGTCAAAACCGGTCAATATTCGATAGCGTGAAAACTATGATAGGTAGAGCAACAGTTTTGGTGTGATATGAAAGGTCTGACAATGCCAATTAATCTGAGTGAAAAATATTTTTACTCTCGCCACGATGGGGTATCCAGCGAGACCCCTTCCCCCCCCCCCACCAGCTTGGGATAAATTGTATCCCCATAGTATCTTCCGAACCAATCTTCGCAGCGAGACGCGAAAGGCGGCGATCAAAAGCTCTTAGTGAAGCAAATATAATACATATTCTAAATTCTTGAAATAATGTCACATGTCAGGTCACGGTGAGGTCAATGGTCAACATCGAGTTAATGGAGTTAATGGGCAATATTTCCCATTTGAAGTCTTACGAGTATGACTATTATCGCACAAAAAGTCCTCACAGCTAAATAGCATCTAATACATTATCGAAAGTAAAGTTTTGAGCAAATGTCAAGGTCAAGGCCAAGTCACAAAAGGTAAATATTTGCAAGAGGTCTACAGAAGCCATGCAACACATATTTATGGGTTATTTTACATGCAGAATTCGATGGTAGCAGCCATTTGCACAACCCGACCTTATAAGTCAACCCATAGGACACAACCTGATCCTATGATGGTCCACAGGGCAATGTCGAGTCATAAAAGGTCAATCTTTTTAATTGATTTAAAGTATGAAAAAAATGTTTCTAGACCAGTTCTGTGACCCAGGGGCGGCGGATTTGGGGGGGCAGCGGGGGCAACCGCCCCGCTGGCAAAATCAAGCGGGGGCAAAACTATTTTTTTGACCCCATCTTCCGTAGTCGAAAAAGATATATCCTTTGCCATATAATATATAATAATTGATATGGTAAAAATTATAAACATTGCAAAAAAATAAAAATAGTATTCTTCACTTGGCAGTAAATTATGGCAGCTTGTCCGTGAGGAAAAAGTGACACAACGCAAGTTTAAAGGGACACTGCCACCTTAACATTATATTTGAGTTGATATAGCCATTTTGAGTGCTTGGCATTTAAATTATGCATGGTATAAGTTAAAACAACCATCGAGGTCAAATCATAAAGAATATTGAGTTTGCTTTTGACATCTGTAGCATCCCCAGTCCCCAGTGTATTTGAACGGGGGACCTGAGCCGATGTCATCATCACTCTTTACTAAATGTTGCTGATAGTCGACTTATTTTGCATTTGGCCATACATTAGCCATACATTTGGCAGCGTGAAGGTTTTCTCTATTTCCCGAATTCCTTGATATGACGTCATCAGCCCAAATATTAGAACTTACCTTTTTATGAAATTGAGCACTTTTTGTAAGAAACAAATGTCATATACGTGTTCGGCAGCAGTAACTCTATATTTAGCACCACAAGCGGCGTGCATTTGAGAACTTCTTGGAAGGTGGCAGTGTCCCTTTAAACAATATTGGCGGGAGTCATAAGCAGACGACCGATCGCTGTTTTTGGTTGTGGTCGAGTAAATACGGCCTTGGGGTGCGTTGCGTTCTTCATAAACAAGTTGGTTCTGTCAACACATTTGCAACAGGAGAGACTATACAGATAAAAAGATCAGTGATCAGTGTATGAATCAGTGATGAAGCGGCGTCAGTCATCCTTGAATGGATTTGCGACGAAACGGTAAGTTTAGACCCATTCACTGGCGGATCCAGAAGGGAAGGATCAGGGACAAATGCCCCCCCCCCCCAGCCGCCTGAAATCGGCGCAAATTTACACATTTCTTTGATGTAGGGACAGCTACGCAACTTTTACTAAGGGAAAGCTTGATTTTAAAAACGTCTATTGCAATGCATAAAGAGGAACGAAAATCCGATGAGTTTCTTTAATTTTGGTGAAACTTGTTTTGGAGGTGATGCTGCCCCAAACCACCACAATTCGCCGTTTTAGATCCACCAGTGAACCCAGTACCTAGGTAACTAGTAGGTAGTAAGTATGTAATTATCAGTTTTTACATTCACCATATCAAGGAAAGCTTAGGTATATTCACACTCCATTTCCAAAATTGACATAGTCCTTTTTCTTCACAACCACAATCGGCGCCGTCATATAGTATGTATTTTTGTATATTGTGATGATTGCACCTGTCCGGGTATCGCCTATCGGCGGGACTGGCGTCACAAAAGCTTTCAGCTGTCACCGTAAGTAGTGAGGGTAAGAGCAGGGCGTGTGCCGTGATTCGTGTTCACTGTCACGAAGAAAGACATGTACCGTATTAAGTTGTGTGCCCATCTAGCTGACAAGTTAGGTAGCATTACTTCTGGTGGCCTTGCCCGCTAGAGGGCAGCACGGCAGCCCAGTGTTGCGACTGAGCGTCATGCGCCTTCTTGTGGGACTGGACTGAGCAATACAAGTTTCTCGTTAACTGACTTTACATAGTGTACGGCGATCTAACGACACGTTACATGGTGTCAGAAGTGTCGATGAGAGAAACATGGTGAGGGACCGGGTCGCCATGGGCGTGCGGAGAGCCCCGGGTCCAACAGGTTTGCTCAAAAGTCAGGACTTGACGCTGCCGAAGGCGCTGCGAACATAGCCTTGTCTGAAAGGCAGCAGGTCGTAGACGTTAAAGTGATGGGCGGGCAGGAGCAGCAGCCCACTTGCTGTTGTGTCAGACGGTTGTGCTGCTGTCGTGGGTGGTACTACACGGCAGTGCAAGTTCTGTGGACGTTCTCATGTGATGTCCAGGCAGATGTGCCCCGCGTGGGGAAAGCAGTGCTCGGCGTGTCGTGGTGAGAATCATTTTGCGAGCAGTGCAGTGTGTCGCGAACGCTCGGTTCCTGCTGTGGGCGGCCGGCCCGCCGGCGGGCAGTCGGCGCGCCCAGCTGATCGGCAGTCGGCGCGCTCAGCTGATTGGCAGCCGGCCAGGCCCCCGACCGCGGGCCGGTGGCAGCGTGCGTCAGCGCCCGCGACGGGATCGGCCGGGCCCGCCCCTGGCAGCTGCTGTGCGTCTCAGATCGTTTGGAGCTTCGACGTCGGCCGCCATGGAGCAGCAGACATCATGACGGCCAGTTACGACGGCTTTCCAAGTAAGGCTACATAAAAACGCTATACACAGCGACGGGGGTGCCCGTTGACCTTTCTTATTGACTCTGGGGCGGAATGTGATGTGATGCCACGTGCTGATTATGTACGGGTCACGGGGGACGACCAGGGGGCTCGCCTGAAGCCGTGCTCGACGGCGTTGAGAATGTACGATGGTGGGCTGGTATATACTGATGGGAAGGCTGACTTGGAGCTTTCTAACCCTGTCTCAGCTCGCAAATGTGTCCTGCAAGTGTGTAAAATCGTGAAGGAGCTATCGCACCGATACTCAGTCTCAAAACCTCGCTGCGTCTAGGTCTGATTGATGTTAAAGACTGCGATCCGTTGGACTATGTGTACCACAGTGTGAACCGCAGGGACCCCTCTGAAGAGCAGTCCCCTCCCCCTCCCCCTCCCGCTGCCTCAGTCTCTCACCCTCCCGATGGGCGGTCTCGGATCATTGAGGAATATAGGGATGTTTTTGACAAAACCAGAGTGGGACTTATAGTGGATAACTATGATCTAGTCACTGATCCATCGGCTGTCCCCGTCGTTGATGCGCCCGACGGGTTTCGGATCACATGAGAGACAAGTTTAAAAGAAAAACTGGACGAGCGCGAAGGCTCTGGGTTGTGTCTTCCATTTCGAACCGACTGAATGGGTCTCACACCCAGTGATTGTTGACAAGCCGTCGGGGGATATCCGCCTGTGCATCGACCCCCGCCACCTGAACAAAGCGGTGCGCCGTGAACATTACCCGACCCCGACAGTGGAGGACGTTACCGCGCGCCTGTGTGACGCAAAAGTATACAGTGTTTTAGATGCGGCCAATGCGTTCTGGCAAATTGGACTGTCTGAGGCGTCGGCACGTTTGTGCTGTTTCCATACACCATTTGGGAGGTATGTGTGGAACCGTCTGCCGTACGGGGTCAAGTCAAGCCCAGAAATCTGGCAAAGGACCATCCATGACCTCGTCAGTGGCCTTCAGGGTGTCGAGGTCATTGCCGATGATGTGGTCATTGTCGGCAGGGGGGAGTCTCTCGCAGAGGCGGAGCGAGATCATGATCTCAATCTCTGCGCGTTTCTGAATCGCGCTCGTGCCCGGAACTTGGTCTTGAACTCAGATTAAGTCCGGTTATAAGTACCGGAGATTAAATGGATGGTTCATGTGCTGACCTCTGAGCGGTATGCGAAAAGGGGGGGCCCGAAATTCCGGGGCAAAAAAAGTGCGGCTGTCCACGAGTATCCAGTCCCTACTGATGTCGCTAGTCTTAAGAGGTTCTTGGGAATGGTAAGTTTTTTGTCGCGGTACATCCCGAACGTCTCCAACCTGCTGGCTCCTCTCCGCGTGCTAACACAATCACGCAACGAGTGGGCATGGTCTCACGTGTGCCAGAGTGCATTCGACAAAGTAAAACGGCTTCTGACGACTGCACCTGTCCTAAAGTTTTACAATCCATGTGCAGAGGCCACCGTCCAGTGCGATGCGTCCAGCTTCGGTCTCGGGGCTGTTCTCTTACAGGAGGGACGGCCCGTCACATATTGCTCTCGCTCACTCACGTCATGCGAGGTGGCATACTCACAGATAGAAAAAGAGCTCCTCGCGATCGCTTTTGCAATGACACGGCTTGATCAGTACGTATATGGTAGGCGCGTCACAGTTGAAACTGACCACAAACCCCTAGTTTCGATCGTGGCTAAACCACTGTGTGACGCTCCGTTACGCCTGCAGCGNCACCGATACTCAGTCTCAAAACCTCGCTGCGTCTAGGTCTGATTGATGTTAAAGACTGCGATCCGTTGGACTATGTGTACCACAGTGTGAACCGCAGGGACCCCTCTGAAGAGCAGTCCCCTCCCCCTCCCCCTCCCGCTGCCTCAGTCTCTCACCCTCCCGATGGGCGGTCTCGGATCATTGAGGAATATAGGGATGTTTTTGACAAAACCAGAGTGGGACTTATAGTGGATAACTATGATCTAGTCACTGATCCATCGGCTGTACGGCCCGTCGTTGAATGCGCCCCGACGGGTTCGGAATTCAACATGAGAGACAAGTTAAAAAGAACTTACGAGCTCGAGGCCTGGGAGTTGTGTTCCCATTGTCAACCGACTGAATGGGTCTCACACCCAGTGATTGTTGACAAGCCGTCGGGGGATATCCGCCTGTGCATCGACCCCCGCCACCTGAACAAAGCGGTGCGCCGTGAACATTACCCGACCCCGACAGTGGAGGACGTTACCGCGCGCCTGTGTGACGCAAAAGTATACAGTGTTTTAGATGCGGCCAATGCGTTCTGGCAAATTGGACTGTCTGAGGCGTCGGCACGTTTGTGCTGTTTCCATACACCATTTGGGAGGTATGTGTGGAACCGTCTGCCGTACGGGGTCAAGTCAAGCCCAGAAATCTGGCAAAGGACCATCCATGACCTCGTCAGTGGCCTTCAGGGTGTCGAGGTCATTGCCGATGATGTGGTCATTGTCGGCAGGGGGGAGTCTCTCGCAGAGGCGGAGCGAGATCATGATCTCAATCTCTGCGCGTTTCTTGATCCGCGCTCGTGCCCGGGAACTGGTCTTGAACCAGATTAATTCGCGGTATAAGGTACCGGAGATTAAATGGATGGGTCATGTGCTGACCTCTGAGGGCGGTATGCAGCCCGATCCGGCAAAAGTAGCGGCTGTCCACGAGTATCCAGTCCCTACTGATGTCGCTAGTCTTAAGAGGTTCTTGGGAATGGTAAGTTTTTTGTCGCGGTACATCCCGAACGTCTCCAACCTGCTGGCTCCTCTCCGCGTGCTAACACAATCACGCAACGAGTGGGCATGGTCTCACGTGTGCCAGAGTGCATTCGACAAAGTAAAACGGCTTCTGACGACTGCACCTGTCCTAAAGTTTTACAATCCATGTGCAGAGGCCACCGTCCAGTGCGATGCGTCCAGCTTCGGTCTCGGGGCTGTTCTCTTACAGGAGGGACGGCCCGTCACATATTGCTCTCGCTCACTCACGTCATGCGAGGTGGCATACTCACAGATAGAAAAAGAGCTCCTCGCGATCGCTTTTGCAATGACACGGCTTGATCAGTACGTATATGGTAGGCGCGTCACAGTTGAAACTGACCACAAACCCCTAGTTTCGATCGTGGCTAAACCACTGTGTGACGCTCCGTTACGCCTGCAGCGGATGTTGCTTCAGCTCCAACGCTATGATTTTGAGATTGTCTATCGTCCGGGTTCCCAAGTCCCTGTTGCTGATGCTCTGAGTCGCGCTCCCATTCAAACGCCACAGGCAGCGTTCGCTTGTGACGTACGTCGTCCATTCGTCTCGCCTGATGGCCATCGTCTGTGTCTCCTTCAGCCGGCTTGGCCAGCGATTCGAGCAGGCTACTGAGACTGATCCCTGTGCTGAACGGCGGCCATCCGACAGCTGCAGCTGGGATGGCCGGAACACAGGCGCCACCTGCCGGTCAGCCTGAGACCATTTCATCCCTTCCGTGAGGAACTGGCGGCTCAAAATGGCTTGTTATACAAGGGGCGATGTCTGGTCATTCCATCGTCCCTACAGCGGGACATCATCGCTAGGCTCCACAGCACTCACATCGGAGTGGCATCTATTCTCCGTCTGGCGCGCCAAAATGTATTCTGGATTGGAATGTCCAGCATGATACAAGAGGCTATCCTCCGGTGTCCGGTCTGTTTAGCATATCGGCCGGCGCAGGCACCTGAACCCCTGCTCCCGCACGATATTCCGAGTCGGCCGTGGGAAAAAGTGGCTGTGGACCTGTTCGAATTGCGTGGCTCCACATACATGCTGCTTGTGGATTATTACACAAATTTTGTTGAGGTTGAACCCCTTTCTCGGTTCACAGCGGCTCATGTGATATCCGCTCTAACCTCCCAGTTCGCTCGGTATGGCCTGCCTGAGACGCTGGTCAGCGACAACGGGCCCCCGTTCAGCAGTGAAGAGTTCCGTGCCTTCACCACTGAGCTTGACCTTCAGCACGTGACCAGTAGTCCGCGATATCCCCAGTCAAACGGGAAAGTAGAAAATTCTGTCAAAACCGTGAAAAATCTTATGCGTAAAGCTCAGGAGGATGGCAAAAATCCGCTCTGGGCTTTGATGATGTGGCGGAACACCCCAAGTGAAGGCATGACTGTCTCTCCGGCGCAGAAACTTTTTGGTCGTGCTTGTCGCACGTTCCTACCGACCCTTCGTTCCACTCTCCTTCCCGCTCTATCCCTCCGGCATGTTCCCGAGATATCTTGCGCGTCAGAAAGCCCGTCAGGCTTCGTCACTATGATCGAAAAGCCAGACCGCTGCCGCCCCTGGTTCTTGGTCAGTCTATCCGAATGCGTCTTCCAGGCCAGGAGACGTGGTCCCCTGGTGTGTGTGTACAAACAGCGGGCCCTCGCTCGTATTGGGTACGGGTTGGCGGTGTCATGTACCGCCGTAACCGTCGGCAGCTCCTAAGCACCAATGAACCACCGCCGCCGCCGCTGGTCGTGGAGCCACTCCTTCCGCCTGCCCAGCCGGCGTCTGTGGAAGCCGCTGCGGCACCAGGTGGCTCGGGCCCGGCGGCGTCTCCGCCGCGGTCCCCACAGGGTTCTCTGGGGTCACCGTCTCGGCGACCTGTTCAGAGCCCAGCTCTGGCACCACCCTACATACCAGTCGCTAGTGATTTGGACGTGACAGGCCCCTCACATGCCTCTAACCCCATCCGTAGATCAGTGCGAACTTCTCGACCCCCGTCCTATCTAGCCGACTATGTGCCCTGAAAGATTATATTCAGGTATGTTCCTTGGACGGCAAATGACACGTGCCTGTGTTTCTGCGAGCTTGCGGACTGTGCAATGGTGCGGTGCCTATATTGCCGGCGTTTTGTCAGTCCATTTGTTTTGTCGCTAGTTTGGTTCTTGACGCATGTATGTGACTCGGCCGTGCGAGGCTACTTTCACTGAAGGGAAAGGAGATGTGCCGTTATCGTGTTCCTGTGGAGAGGAGATGTGGCCCGTATTCGTGTTCACTATGTTCACTGAAAGGAAGGACATGTACCGGTATTAAGTTGTGTGGCGCATCTAGCTGACAAGTTAGGTTAGCAATTACTTCTGGTGGCTTGCGCCGGCGCAAGGCCACCAGAAGTAATGCTACCTAACTTGTCAGCTAGATGGCGCCAACACAACTTAATACGGTACATGTCCTTTCCTTTCAGTGAACAGTGAACACGAATACGGCACATCTCTCTTCCCACCAGTGAACACGATACGGCCAATATGTAAACAGGATACTTTGCATGTCACTACAGAGAAACAGTAATGAAAACTTTCAAAAACGTTTCACTGTCATTGCTAATATGTCGGTATTCATTGATCTTATGCTAATAAATGTGGAGGTGATTTTAAGTGAAGTTGCTGTGATTCTGAGGATTATATTTTCCATTTTGCACAATGTTTACTTTTAGAATTTGTATATTGGCATTTCATAAACAATTGGGTTCAAAAGCAGCAAAATCTATCATTGCACACGAATGTAGGTGGCGCTAGTGTCGTTAATGCATTTGAATAGGATCTTAGGAAAATTACTTTAGCCTCATGTTACATGTACGCCGATTATTTTGCGGAGTTTTACACACCAATCTTCTTTTTATGCCCAAGCGCCAAAGAAGAACACATTGTCCTGATGATCTAAGATAAAAACTGGAATGATCACACAGCCTAATGCATAGCACGATCGCAAGGTCATGTTGTGTACTTTCAACGCTCATGGCCGTTCTATTGTCGAATACGGGAGCGTGTTCTGGTCGGAAGCGGCAGTGACCCAATTGAACGAGATTTTATGGAGGAAACCTTGCAATGCTGAATGCGTTCCAGCCGTTTAAAACACGCGCACTGGGGGGGGGGTACTTGTGTGCCCCCACATGTTTTTCGTGAATATCTCGAAAACGAAGCGGTGCAGGGCGGTGTTGTTTAAGCGAAATTATTGGCAACACAATAGCAGATCGTTTGACGTTAAAAAAATCGAAATCGGTCGGTAATTTTTTTAGTAATGAATTTGAATTCCAAAATGGCCGCCAAAATCGAGGTCGGCGAAGTGATATCTTCGGAACCAACAGTCAGATCGGGACGATTCGAACGCCATTTGGTAGCCCATGTCAATGTTCATCCCCAAACAGAACTTCAGACAACACATTGCTGTTGACCTGTGACGTCACAGAGGTAAAATCCCCATAATGGTGACATTTGGCCCGCTTTGACCCTCGTGACCTCGTTTGACCTTAAAGATATTGACCTAAGGTCACCAAAATTTCAGAGAATGTAGATTATCACAGCACCTACCTACCCTGTAAGTTTAAACGTTTAGCTCTCATACTTTCTGAGATCTCAGGGGGGCACTAAAGTATCCCCCCTCCAGGGCGTGTTAGTGGCATACTCTTCTCCAGTGCGCGTGTTAACCCGGCATTGGCTGGAGTCTCAGCCGAGCGCCATTGGCTGGGGGGGGGGCGAAAAACGCCCCCTCCCCCCGTCATTATCTCCCGAACCAATAATCGCAGCGATACGCGCAAGACGGCAATCGAAAGCTCTCAACGAGATCACTCTTAAGCGTGCTCGAAATTTTATAAACAAGGTCCGGTCACAGTCAGGTCAAAGGTCAAATGGTAGTTATTTTAGTTTTTTTTGAGCCATACTTCCCATCCAAAGCCGTATATTGAGACGAAAATCGCACAAAGTGCTCTTCAATTTGAGTATAGTGCATCTCTCGTATAAGCAAAAGTGAAATTGTAAGCAAAGGTCAAGGTCAAGGTCAGGTAAATCAGGTCACTATTTTGCAAGAGATCATGCGACACATAGTTATCGTTTTATGGTTATCTTACACAAATAACTCGAATTATAGCAGCCATTTTCAGATCTAACCCGAATATAAGGTCAAGATAAGGTCATAAGAGTTCAATTTATAAAATATATAAATCCTAAAATTACAAATGCAGTTTATATAATTCAGTTTTGTCTCAGCAACACAATGGTACCATTTATTTGTTATTTTCTGGTCTATAAAAACCCACAAAAACGTATTCAAAAAAGCCCGACATCATGAGGTTAATGCATACTTGGGGAAGCATCGTGATCAGTGATTCAAAAATACAGAATATGGCTTTGAAATTCGGTTTTGGGTGAATGTACATATGTGATTCTCTTACATATCTTCCGTTTTTTTGAAATTTTCAAAAACCTGGTGATTTTGTGGGCATTTTTTCCAAACTTTTGTTTTTGTTTTTGGAGGGTCATCCAAAAGATTTCAAACATTCCGAGATAGCCATTTTCTTACCCCTTGCAATTTGCTATCTTTTGACGTTTGTTGAATTGCATTTTGCTTAAAAGAATCCTCCATTTCAGTCTGTTAGAGCTTAGCTGGTATTATGTCGCCAAAGTGGTGTGTAGTGACGTTCACTAAATTTTGAAATAACTGAAAATTTTCCGACGAATATATATTTTTTTTTGCATGAAGACGCCAAAATTGGATGGAGAATAGGTATTTGAAGTTTGGCGTTGATAGCGCTGTTTGGTTTGGTGAGCCTATTGTGAAAATCCCTGAGGGGGGGGCGTTTTTCGCCCCCCAGCCAATGGCGGGTTAAGATCTTAAACGGCTGGAACGCATTCAGCATTCCTTTTTTATTTGGCTCGCGTGGTCATCTGGCCACAGGAGCTTTAACCTAGCTTACGATCACCTTCTGCAGCATTTCAAGGTTTCTTCCATAAAACCTCGTTTCATGCAGCATGATCTTAGGTTCATACACAACGTTTTTCACGGCCGACTTGACAGTCTCCAGCTCCTCTGATGCTTTCAGCTGTCGGCTCCGGCTAGACGGATCAGGTCACCTGTACTCTGCTCTGGCATATACCATTTGCACGTGTCGCTGCTGTGAAAAACGGATCTTTTTCCGAATTTCTTCAATGTGTAACGAGCTTCTTAAAGGGACACTGCCACCAGACATGTGCATGGATCTGAAAGTAGGACCTATGATACCAGAGGATCTCTCGATAAAACGCAATGTTGGATCTTTGATCCCACTGGATCCCATGACAAATTAACATTGGACTCTTGGATCCAGTGATCTTTTCGATTAAATTTTGGCAAGGATCTTGATCCACAGATCCCATTATAACATGAAAATGATCTATGATCTCAACGTATCTCGGATCGACAGATCTGACATGCATATTATGCCATTAATTTAGTATTTATGACAAAATCGAACTAAAAGGCATGAACCCATGCTAGTTGCATTAACAACGAATGAAAGGTACTAACAATTCCTCTAAAAATTGGTTCCGAAAAAACACAAATGTATAATGGCGGATCTGGGATCCCAGTGGATCCCAATGCAAAATGATGCCTGCGATCTCGGATCCAGGGCGGATCTGTCGACAAATATTGAAGACGGTCTATGATACGCAGTGGATCCATCGACAATTTGTGAAGGTGGATCTATGATCCAAGCGGATCCGGGATCCAAGCATCCCACATATCAGATCACGAGATCCGTTTTTTGGGATCCGAGCACATGTCTGCTGCACTCCAAAAAGTTATTCAATGTACGCGTTTGTGTGCAAATATGAAGTAATTGCTGCTGAGCACGATTATGAACATTTGTTTTCTCACAACATGTTCATTTTCACTGAAAATGCGATTTTAATATTTGGGCTGATGACGTCATATGAACGGATTTTTTTTAGAGAAAAAAATAAACCTTCACGCAGCCATAAGTATGATACTGTAATGGCTTAATGTATGGGCCAAAACTAAAAACAAGTCGACTGTAATCAACATTAGTAAAGAGAGACGAAGACTCCAATCGAATCAGGGTCCCAATTCAAATACATTGGGGACTAGGATGTTAGCAGATGTCAAATCAAAGCTCGAATTTCTCTGTGATTCGAACTCAGTGGTTTGTTTTAACTTTTACCATAACATACATTGCATGCCAAGCAGCAAAATGGCTATCTCAACTCAAATATAATGTTAAGGTGGCAGTGTCCCTTTAACGCCTGTGTAATGTGTATCCCTCGATTTATTTTGCTCGCCATCATCCAACTACAAATCCGCTGTGCGGTCACACGTTACTCGGGCAGGTGCCTTTTGAGCCTTTTGAGCTCGCAGCCAGGCCTCACCACGCGAGGGTTCACCGACTGGTTGTGTGTGTGTGTGTGTGTGTGTGTGTGTGTGTGTGTGTGTGTGTGTGTGTGTGTGTGTGTGTGTGTGTGTGTGTTGTGCGCGTGTGCGTGTGCGTGTGCGTGTGCGTGTGCGTGTGCGTGTGCGTGTGCGTGTGCGTGTGCGTGTGCGTGTGCGTGTTGCGGTGCGTGTGCGTGTGCGTGTGCGTTGTGCCGTGTGCGTGTGCGTGTGCGTGCGACTGCGGTGTGCGTGTGGTGTCGTGTGCGGTGTGCCGTGCGCGTGCGCGTGCGCGTGCGCGTGCGCGTGCGCGTGCGCGTGCGCGTGCGTGTGCGTGTTGCGTGTGCGTGTGCGTGTGCGTGTGCGTGTGCGTGTGCGTGTGCGTGTGCGTGCGCGTGCGTGTGCGGAATAATCGGATAATCGGAAGAATTGAATGGGTTCAGGTTCAGGTTCAGAGTAATTTTATTATCAAATAGACATACCTATACAACGAAAGAAACAGTGTTGGATTGGCGCAAAAGCAAACGCTTAAATTAAAGCGCCTCTCCATGAAACAGAATTGCAATGAAAACAATAAGCATGGACGTGAAAAATACAACGAAGATGAAACTATTCATGAACAGATAATCCGACAGTGCCGACCCCGCCACCAGCCCGCCGAGCAACCATTAAATAAATAGCTTGTAGATAGCCCAGGCGCCGGGCAGCTTGGGTCTGGCCGGCGCGCAGAAACGATGTATCGTGTTATGTTGGCGAGCTGAAGCGACCAGTGCGCATGATAAATGTTTGGAAGTGGTAAGCAATGATTGTTTCCTGGCCTTTTTCAACATTTTCGCCGAAAAGGAGAATGCGAATTTGTATTGTAGTCGAGAGGTTATCGAAATTAGGTAGCATTATTCTTATCGCGTTAAAGGGATCATAAGACCTTTTCGAATGTCTTCTAATAATTTTCTGAAGGATGGAAGCGATGCAACAATATTTATCGATACGTTATTATCCACTTTTCACGAATTTTGTATATTATAAAGCTATTGAGCTTTTGTTATTGAATTTACATTCATATTATCAGCATAGCAATCTGGTCCAAATGAAAGGAACATTTATCTCTATAATGCAAAAATGAGCAATATTGCGAATCTGAATAAAGCAATGCAGAAGTAGAACACGTGGTGTAAACAAAGTGTGGTGGCAATTGCCGATCATGTGCGCTGCAATCGTCGAAACATTTTCACAACACTGGCTACTAAATTATAAACAGACCACAGCAAGCACACAGAGAGTTGAAGCAGGAGATGCATCGGTCATAGCGAACATATCGCTATAATACAATGGTTTTCTAAGTCAATCATCTCAACTGTTCCCATGACGTGCAAGGAATTATGTCTGCATCCTTTAACTGTTATTTTGAGGGCTTAGAATGGCCGACCGGGGGTCATCCCTTCAACCTTTGCATTGGTTCGAATTGGAGTCAACTATTATTGGAATGATACGTGGATGCCCGAGTCATTAAGAATGACATTATATCTGTTTGCATGACTGAGTAATGTAACCAACTAGTTATGAACAAATTTTGTTTTTCTGCTATTTTGGACCCATATCATTGCAGGCGATACCGGAAGAAAAGGCACGGGGTTTACGGTGTTTTTTTCTACGGCTCTAACCAGGAAGCACTTTATTTGCGTGGAACGCTTACGAGTTTCAACCGTGATTTTCCTCATAGCTCTCATTTGGTTTAATGATAAATGTCTATTCAACAGTGGCAGAATAAGAGTGTGGAAATATATATTACTGAACGGGCCGAGAAATTATCATGGAAACAAGGTTTGCAAAATTAGGAGGTCCGAGAGCGAAGCACGAGGACAAGCTAAATTTTGCACACTGAGTTTCCAGATACTTCGTCAGGTTAGTCAGTAAGATTTTCTACATGCCGGAATGTGCTTTAGTATAAGCACGAGTATTCATTATTAAGTATATTAGTAGTATGCTGAATGGTCGCGATGGCGTATTTGAGCATGATAAGATATGAGGAAAGAAATAAAATAACCTTATGCTCATGATATGAAAATGTTTCCCAAATCTATTTATTAGCTAAATTGTTTTAATATAATTGCTTATAATAGATTTGGGAAACATTTTCATATCATGACATACAGCGTTATTTATTTCTTCCCATATAATATTTAGTAGTAGCTTATTAAATTTGGGCCGGGCAGAAGCCGGTCAAGAAACTTTTTTTCTTGCCCAGGCCTATAAATAACATGGGAATTCGCGTCGAACATTTCTGGACGCCATTTTCGCTGCCGGATGTGCTATAGTTAAAAGCATCCGCATGTAGGAAAAGATGTTATTCGCCTGTTATTCTGCACTCTAGAAGGCTCTTTCATTGGAGATTGAACATTTTTGACTACGGTATGAGAATACTTTCTGAACTCTGCTGGTCATGACTGCCAGTCTCGGTGTCAAAAAAGATTTGACACTCGACCTTCGGTCTCGTGTCAAATCTTTTTAAACACCTCGACTGGCAGTCATTTCCCAGCATCGTTCAGAAATATGTATTGGTATACTTAGAGACATTTTCAAGCTTTATGACTAAAATCTGCAATATAACTTAGCCTCGTGTACCAAACTGATTGCACTCCAATAAGTGAAGGTCTTATGATCCCTTTAATAAGTCTCCGTGAGCGTTGTGTAGAGGGCACCAGAGTATGTAGTGGTTAGTGTCTTCGTGATGGTGTCGCAACTGCACGATGGGCTTTGGTATGTTGTTATGTTGTATGTATTTGGAAAAGATGTGCGTTCAGTGTTGTTAATCCTATGCGAAGTCAAGTGTGATGTGTATTTCCTATTTTTGTGCCATATGAGTGTAAGGGTGGTGACTCTGGTGCCCCAAATCGCTGCCAGACTTGACGAGCAAAGTTAGAGCGGAATTGGATATTGCGTAGTTCTTCTGGGACTTGGGAGTATATTCCATTGCCGAATAGTGTCAGGAAAGTAAGAACGATAGAAAGATGTAAGACGTGGTGGCAGAGTGGAAAGAAGGTTTGCGTTCCGCAGTCTTAGTCCTGTTGCGTCCTGCCTAGTGTCAGTTAGTATATTTGTAAGAGGGAAGAGGAGGATGGTTGTAGTATAGTCTGTGAAAGAAAAGCAGCTTATGAATAAGTCGTCTTGTCGTCATTCGTTCCCACCCCAAGTCATTAAGTAATGGTGTCGTTGGTGATCTAAACATTGTTCCTGTCACCAGTCTGGCACATCGGTTTTGGAGAGACTGTAGTCGAGCTACGTCAGCCATGGTCAGATTTCCGTCAAAGATAATGTCGCAGCAGTCAACATGTGGTCTGATATAAGTAGTGTATATGTTGGGGCACCCATGGGTGCACCCGATCCATGAAAAAAGTGGCATTAACATAAACAAACATTTAGTTGGGTTCACAGGGGGAAAATGACAGTAAAATTACTTTTGAATTGCAGTCTGGGGAGGTTTGGTCATGCGATGCCATTTTTAGCAGTGTTCGTTTTCAGCCTTTATGCTGACAAAATGTCAGGATAAACGCGGTTTTCGAAGAATTTCATTTATACTGAAAATTCAGTATAAATGAACACGTGTATTTTGATGGGAGCCTCCAGATCATTTATAACTGACTCGTGAAAGTCAGCATAGAAGGTTTTATCTGACATTTTTTAATTGCAATGAAATAAGCTATGTGTCATGGCCGTCGTCAGTATTCCAGGAAACCCTTTTCTCTCCTTCCCTTGGCAAAATATGGAAGCAAATAGTAAGCATGAAGTGTTTAAAATGCGCAAAATTATGCTGACAAAATGTCAGGATAAGCGCGATTTTCGAAGAATTCGAATTTATAAATAGCCACAGAATGCGAGTTTCAAGGGTTTTTGTGGTTCACCCAAATTTTCGTCGTCCCGATCAATCTTTTCAATTTATCCTGACACGGTTGATGTCAGGATAAAAATATCAGCATAAGCGTGTCAGGACAAAAATGAACGAAAAAAATGGTGTCAGGATAAACCGGAAAAACGATTATGTGTGTTGCCATTTCTAGCAGAACTTGCCAAAAATAGCAGTTCCATAGATATTTTGGGCAACAATGATAAGGTGATTTGCCTCCCCTTGTATCAGTGTGGTGGACAACATGCCAGTGAACTTAAGTCCATGCTGCTACTTCTCTGAAATACCTAGCATTTCTTAGGATTATACTTTCTTGTAAAGGGAAGCGTTTGTTCTACCTAAAAAATGCACAAATTAATAGAAATGGTTATAAAAATGATAACTTTTAATTGTTTTGACTTTTGTATATTTTCAGAAGCAAACACCATAACTTCAAAATGCTTAAATGTGTAGGTATGCACTATGCATTAACCCGCGCCGGGCCGGTGCTCGGCGCCACCTTCATCGGGCCGGGGGGAGCGTTTCGACGCCCCCCCCCCCTTCTAACTCGGCTCGTATGGGACCTAGACATAAACCAAAAACACTATTCAAGAGGTCATCAGAAGCAATTTCGAAACTATTTTGATTAAAAATTTTCTCAGGTCAATATTAGGGTCACCAGAGGTCATCAAAGGTCAGATTTTCCAGATTTCAGACTTAGCTCCAAATACCCCCAATTATCTCGGAAACTATGATATCTAGGAGCAAACAAGTGATGAATCATTAGATAGCTATTGAAATTTTCAATCGCACCCAGGCTCTCAAATTTCATCTCAGGTCAATAGTTCGAGCTCCAGAGGTCATCGAAAGTAAAAAAGGCTGTTTTTGGCCCAAAATGTTTTCACGATTAACTGTTTACTTAAGTGAGATAGGAAAAATATTGTGACACCATCGTGTTTTTCTCGTCAAGGCGCTTAGAATCATGTATACGGTTACCAGGTTAGGTAAACCTATAAATTTGACCTCAGGTCAAGGTCAAGTGGTGACCTAATAAGGTCATGTTGCATATATGGAGACGCGTCTTGACGAGATAAACACATTGGTGCTGTTTTCACTTTTCTATCTTAATTGTATCGAGAGTTACTGACACAAAAAAGTGTTGGTGACCTCGGATGACCTCGGCTGACCCTGTAGGGATACCAGAACAAAGACTGTACCTCGATCTTCAAGAATGGCCTTTAATAACATGATAAAGAAGGAATTGGGGTGATATCATGCGTATTCTAAGAATGGAAAGCATTTGAATATTTCCCCATTGACTTATAATGGAGAGTTCAAGAAAATGACCTGACCTTAGGTCACCGATATGAAAAATCCGAGATACACGAACAATAGGTAGTAATGCTCTTATGAAATCCTGTAAGTACGAAACCGATCAACTGAAAACTCTGGCTTTGGTAGGATCGCAAACTTTTTTGGAGGTGGGGTCACATGAGCCGGCCTGGTGACCTGACCTAACATTACCTGAATTAAAAAAAAATCGAAAAGGCTGGGCAAAGAATCAATGAACAGGTAATTAAAATTTGGCGGCGCTACGCGCAGACGTTTTTCCGATATCCCAGAAAAACCTTGGGGGCGTCTAAACGCCCCCCCCCCCCTCCCGGCCCGGCGCGGGTTAATATACAATTTCCTGTGTCAATGGTGAAAATCTAGAGATTTTAAAGCAATTCATGCTCTTTCTGATGGTGCCAGCCGTTTTTATATCATTTCCTTTTTTTGAATTGATGCCCAATTTCACCCAAAAGCTATAGAAATAGAAGAAAATCAACTGATCATAGCAAAAGTAGTAGATTTCATAGCCATTTTTGGCAAATTCTGCAAAAAAATGGCACTTACTAAAAATGGCAACGCCGATCCCGTCCCCCGTCCCCCCAGTGAAAATCGCACCGCCTGCTCTGATTGGCAGATTTTTTCAACATTTTGTCACAGCACATGTAATTAAATTATGAAAAAAGTCACAAAGTTTCAAGACGCTAGGCCTATCGGTTTAGAAGCGGCAAGCGAAAAAAAACATCTGTAGGGGCAGAATCTGCCTCCGCAAGGAAAGGGGTGAAGTTCAAAATGCTGGGCTGTATCGCTGTAGTGGGGTTTGTGTGACCACATTCCTTAAAAGCACACATTACAAACAATGGAGCAATCATGATCCTAGTTAAATCAAAACAAACACAACACCTGACTTCAGAGGTGAAAACAGTACCTACACTGGGAGCCTTCATTCACCCAAGATGGCCTACAGTACCTACACTGGGAGCCTTCACTCACCCAAGATGGCCTTGCTCCTCTCCTCATGCTCCATAGCTCGCTGTTATATTAGCGGGGATCCAGCTGAGGTAGACTCTGCCCGGCGTCCCACTGTAGCTCGGTGTTATATCAGCGGGGATACAGCTGAGGTAGACTCTGCCCGGCGTCCCACTGCAGCTGATCACCGGTCACCGTCCACCTGATCACCGTCCGTCACCTGTCACCGTACACCTGTCACCATCCGTCACCTGTCACCGTCCACCTGATCACCTGTCACCGTCCGCTCTGCTCCAGCGAGCTGCTCCCAGCAGTCACAAGCACGTGTGCGCACGAGATATTGTTGCAGAACACTGTCTGACTATTTCGGCGTGGCCCTGCCGTCAACTGATACAGCGCGCGCGCCGCCGGTGCTCTTATTGCATTGGAGCGTCTGATGGCCACTGAGTCATCCGGGCGTCATATAGCCTATAGGGGAACTCCCGAAGTTGTGCCGAAACAGCCGAGAAGCCAGCCGACGAATGCGAGGTGTGACGGTATGTTACGTCATGGTTCCTTCGGAGACGACCAATAGAGCTGCTATGAAACATGGATACTTACAACTGGCGGATATGCGGTTGGGCACAATGGGAACCCCTCCCCCAACGGAATATCGGTAGGAGACGTATGTTTTTGCCCCCCCCCCAAAAAAAAAAAAAAAAAAAAATTCCATACTGGCCAGGTTCACACCCGGCCACCGGTTACCAAGAGTTTGAGATCCCCTGGGCCACCGATCCCAACACAGGTCAAGGGTCAGAGGCAGGGGAGCGGAGGGTGAGCTATTTATATCGAAATGGAAGGAAGTAGAGCACCGTTCAACGAGGGTGCAATTAAGCCGGTCGAGCTACCGACAACGATTGTAAATATAATTGCCCAGATCCGAGAAAGCTCCTCAAATATAAATTAGGAGATAGAAATGTCAAAATAGAGATAGTCAAGACATGGGAAAAAGACGTCACGGTAAATGAAAAGAGAAGATTAAAAATGTCATTTAAATATGGTTAAACTATACCCAAATTTAAAGGGATAGTGCCACCTTGGGAGGATTTATAAAAAGTAGCTTAAATGAATGCTGGGAATTAATTATC
>VOPJ01009760.1:0-31203 GCA_014673585.1 Semibalanus balanoides
TTTATAGCCCCCTCCAGTTATTCTGCAATATCTCTTAAACTAACTGCGTTATCATCACTAAACTTTAATTATCTTGTCTCACATCAATTTGACACATGCTGCTTGAAGACAAAATATAAGGCTATGATAGGTCAACCGTAAATGACTCAGAGTGACGTCATGTTCTGCGCTTTTTGTTGACAAATAAGCGTTTGCGTGAAACGCTGTGATAAGTATGTCAGTTTTTAAGATAAACTCAAATGTCATACATAAAATGACAGACAATAAGCTCGGCTATCAAACTGCATTTTCGGATTTTCGAGGTTTACTGAAATTCAAAATATTGAGAAATCCAAAGACATTATGTTTTGCTTTTACAAAATTTTCAAAAAATATTCGATTAAACAAAAAGATAAAAATAGAAAACGAAGGTCCAAATACAGGTATGGTAGCAGCGTTTGAATCGACATTCTTAAAAATAAACTGACTAAAAACTCTTTCAAATTACAAATTTCACCACCTTTAAGATAACCGTTATCAAATGTCGCTTTGAGGATTGTATTTGTATGTTGCGTGGGTGAGACGAGAGCGAATGGCCAACAATTTTTCGCGTATCTATAAAAAAAAAATAACACAAGAGGAGGTGTGTTACAACTCATAATGACTGTAATCTGCAGTTTGACCCCATGACCTTGGATGATCTTGACCTGATCCAAGGTCAAACAGCTTATAATGGTAATTCGAAGAGTCAGATACACAAATCGTACAACTTTATCAACTAATTATGCGTTTAATATTGCATTTTTGCGCGACAATTCTATCCACCAGACTTTGATGACACGGTCAAACATGTTGTCTTTGACTTAACCTATGACGTCATCAGTGACTCTGAGGTTAACAATATTAGGTTTCCCTGGACAAGATTGAGAGGGCTATCTAATGCCGTTTGAATGTGTAAGATCGATCCAGTAGTTGCGGAGATCAGAGGGGGGCTACAAATAGCTCCCCCAGTAAGTCGCGTTGCATAATATACCCCATTAAGTTGCGGGTTAAAGGAAGGGTGCTAACTCTTTTAAAATGTCAAATATTTTGTATTATGAGAAGAGGCTATTGGTTTGATTACTGGATACGATACAATTTACGTCTGAAGCCGAAACAGTTACATTTTTACGTTTGTTCTGTCTTGCACATTATTTTGTTTCGATATCCATAAGCGGATCACCGTTATAAGCATAGCAAAGCAGATGTTATCTAGAATGGACGAACCTATCACAATAAGCTTCCCATACGAACAATGTAAAATGGCCACCGAGGATTTGTTCGGCAGCTGCTATCAGCGCGCACCTGCATTTCTTCTCAAAAGAGGTTGATTTGGTATCATAAACTTGTAATGAGCTCAACAAATGGTTCCATAATTATAAGACAGTGATCATATCGCCTAAATCAGTGATTGTTTTCATGTGATGTATAACATACCTACTAAAACTTGCATACCAAAACATTTTTAAAAATTTCATAATATTTGTTGTTAATTACCACCAAATCACAATGTGTAAAAATGTTATATTTGTAGCAACATTTACACAAATATGGTGAACATTTTAAGCCAAAAATCGCATATAAAAAATATGGTTAAGGAATGGATCGTGGAAACAGGACATCTTAAAATGTTTTAAGACATTTCGCGCAATAATCCATCTCGGAAACGGCTATTGTTGAAGACTGGCAGCCAAGCAAACATGCTCACACAGCAGGTACCGGTCGCAGATATGAAGTCTCTGGATATGTTACATGACGACATTGACGGTTAACTTTATGCGCTAAGTCCTCAGACAAACCACATTGAAGTGTCTGTTCAATCTTATCCTTGACACCCTCACCACAAGGCACAGTACATACATGCCAATGTTTTCTCTTTCGTTCGATGTATTTTATAGGTAAATATTTTCATTACTAGCTTCTTCTCTCAATTTCTAATCTTGATCTTACAATATTTTTCCTCCATTTTCTAGAATCCTCTTTACTGGTAAGCTTCTCAGCGCTAGTGGCGGATCCAGGACTCGGTCAAGAAAGGGGCTGCGTAGTAAAGTGTGCCCCAGCCCTTAGTTGGCACTTGGCACCCTCAGATCTTTTTGCCTTTTGCTTATAGCCTTTTGACCTTGAAGAAAAATGTAGGCCAGAATGAACTCTTTTGGTGTAAAACATGCCTTCCACATAGCCAAAAGGGCCCTTTGCAAACCATAATTAGCCCTCTTCAAGCCATATTGGGGAGCGTATAATAGGCAATAGGTAGCTGTCTGGAAGTCAGAGTGAGCAAATTTACTTGCAATTTGTTTGAAAACGAAGTGAATTTCGTTTCGTGTCACCTCCATCAGCTGTGGGCCCTCATGAGCTGTTGGCCCCATCGGGGCTCAAGGGGGCCCCTCTTGAGCTCCCACTGCTCAGCGATGTGGATTTTCATTTTTTCGTCTGTTCCATGCTTGCTTCTTCATGAGGCAGCACGGCCACCCGTAATGGTGTTTCCCCAAGTTACAAATGACAGATAAAAGCCGCAGGAGATTTAGGGGTACATTTGGGGGTAGGTAAATACAATATACATACATGCAATCAGCTGCATTTATCATCGTAACAATGTGCCGAACTATATTGTACAACTAAGCCCGAATTAGACACATACTCATGACATTATGCCAAATAACTAACAAGTTATCAACAATTATTGAGTTGACAAGCCACTGATAAATTGATATGTGAACTCAACAGTGTGATCCTGCGATTGTTACTGACTATGAAACTAAGGTACGTGCTCTCAGCACCATTACTGTACGATTCCACATACAGATCGCACCGAACTCTAGAAACTCGCTCACTTTCGATAGCTTTTTCGATATGGTCGCGGTCCTGAAATGCAGTCTTCCAATAGGTGGGGAGGCCCGCAAGAATTCTCTCCGTGTGGGAGCTGGACAGTGTGTTCGTCACCTTTTGATGAGTGACAGCCCGCGCAGCGTGCGTGTTGATAACTCTGTGATGAGTCGTGAATGACAATGAGCACGCCTAAGAACGGCATAGACGATTGATAATCTACATTTTGTGGGCTATTTTACTAACTGTTTTGTTTATGACGGAGAGGCTGATAAAGCGCACCAATCTTGTTTAATACGGAATGACCTCCACCTTAACATCTTGAACTCGACTCGTTTGAGTTGTCGTATTTCCGAATGCTTGAGTGGTTGTTTTAATGACGCGAGGCTGAAAACGCCAGGTCGCGAGCAATGGTGCCTCTGTGTTCTCGGGCGAACCAATACTACTTAGTTCAGACTTGAGCATGTACTCGTTGAGGTTCTTTTGCTGAAGACGAAGTGCTGGAAGGATCGACAACGTACACCTACAGTCCGCAGAGCAAAATGACATAAGTATATGTTCGGCGCTCTGATAGAAGTCACCGATTGCTTTTTAGACATAGCCGGCTCGATAGGGATATCTAAACATCTTCAAACGGAAAATCGAGAATAGGAACTCGCAAATAGTTTTGTTGTTCTAATAGTTTAGTCCGGAGAATCCGCGGTTTTGCTTATGAAATGGATTATTTGTCGACGGCGTTGATATCAGTGACGCTGCTGCAGCTAGCACGAGCACGGTTCGGCGCGGTTCCTTGAACCTCAGCCACCACCGCGACGTACGAGCGCAATTTCCTATGTTGTGTTTAGTGAAGAAAATTAAGTGGACCCCGAAGTGGTGGACGTTGCCCGAGGTTGGGGTATTCAACTGTGGAAAACCGGCGGCGTAGCCGGTCTTCCTCGCTCCGCATGACGTTTCTCTGAGCCTATAAGGTGCAATCACTGAACCCCACGCCCGCGGCAGGCAGGCAGGCATATCTTCCCTTTTAATGGAGCAGATCGCGATCGCCGTAGCCCGGACTCGACACCCGGAGGTCTGCGGAGTCAACCGCGGACTAGCGTATCAAAGAGTAATAAGCGCTCTCATACGTGAACCCCTACCAAAGGGGCGTTAAAGGTTTATTAGGAAAACAGCCCATTTCCCTGACGAAGTTCTTAGACGCAGTGACCGCAAGTATGGCGTCAGTTAACCCGCGCTTGACCGGGGGAAGGGGGCAAATATTTCTCCCTGACGAGTTCTCGCGATAGCTCAAAACGCAAAAGCGCTATCTGCGTACAACAGCTTTCTTTACCTTTTACCACATCAATATGACATCTTCTGTAAAAAATAAGAAATGTCGCCGATAATGTTTTAGATATAGCTAATTTTGTGACATCACTACATACGAGCTTGGCGATAAATCAGCTAAAATTAAACAAGCTGTACAAAGACCACGTTTTGATTAGAATGCAAATCAAAAACCTCAAAAGATAGAAATGTCCAGGCCTACACGACAGCAATCTATATGTTATTTTTTTACCCTAAAATGCAAACAACTTTTTTGTGGGAATGGTCACAAAATACAATTTGCAAAGACATTTCAAAACAAAATATTTTTGGGAGAACCATATGTGAAATATCCAAACCAAATTTCAAAGCAAGATCTTTTTTGAGTGAGTAATGGCTTCATAAATATGACAACTGTTGACGAAATATTGTGACATGTTTTTTATCTCTCTCTTTTACAAGTTATGACAAATTCATGTCCGCACTGTATTGAACTGGTCTAGCAACATACCTTTTGTGTTAATATTCATAATTTTCAATTTTTGACCTGATGTGACCTGATTTTTACCTGAGCTTCACATAAGCTTCTTTTAAATGGGTGCAGATGGTAAAATCTCAAATGATTATCAACATCGGATTATAGGTATAAAACAGCCTGAATTCAACGTATAATTCAACGACCCATCAAACATGTGTCGCATGACTTATGAAAACAAATTGCGGATATTTACCTTTTGTGACCTGACCTTGACCTTGACCTTTGAAAAAATATAGTTATAGCTCATGCAAGATGTTTATTATATCTTTGGGAACAGTTTGAATAATCATGGTCGCATTCAAAGGCTTTGAATGGAAAAAATGGTCCATTAACCCAAATGTTTCGATTTTGACATTTGACCCGACCTTTACCTGATATGTGACCTCAATTATAACATTTTGAGTATGCTTTAGACACATCTCATTAAGAGATTTCGAACACCGCCTTGAGCGTCTCGATGCGATCATTGTTTCTGGAGATAACGAGGGAAACAGTATTCCACCCTCCCCGGTGAATGGTGTTCGGCTGAGACCCTGGTCAAACGCGAGTTAACTAGCTCTAAATCATGTTCGATCCGTCCTGAAATAGCACAGACAGACGTAGCGGAGAGTTCAACACACATATTTTGCAACAAACATGATTTATTGTAGAAACCAGATAGCATCTTTAAGAAAAACTATAATTCTTACGCGGACGTCACAGCATACACATATCGTATACAGTATCAAGAAGTAGCATGCATGGCAGCTATATCCTTCAAGGAATCTGTTATTCAAGCACTAGCAAACTGCAATGTCAGATATTTTGCATTAACAAAAACTTAAGGAAACACAACCAGACACTTAAAACATACGACAAATTGGCAGCTGTCATTACCTCACAGAATGACTTAATTTGTTCGCGTCTTAATGTAAAACGAAAGAAAACATTTGCGCCTTGCATCTGAAGCCTCCGTAACATGAAATTTGCAATGATTCAAGACACGGCCAAAAACCATCACCACTGTCTACCAGCATTCACATTGGTATTACATGGGGTATTATTGACGCTGAATGGACGATACAACTAAGTACATGGCACATGATTTGAAAGAAGTATGCAATAATAACTTGAACATACACAGAAGAGGAAAATAAATTTAAACATTCGTGTTCAATATTTCAGGGTACGATCAAATAGAATGCAGCTCTATTGTGTTTATCTTTTCAGATCACACAGTAGAAGCGAGAAGATCCTGTAGCAAATCCAGCACAGCACCGAAAGATCATGGTGACTAAACTGTGGTCATCTTCCTCATTCGAAGTCATCGGAGACACCTAATATGCGAAGATCACCAGGCAACGTTGCCACCTTCAATGCTTATCGTTGATTTCCCTTGGTAGGTATTTCCCAGAAGGCAACATAATCTGCCTGAACGCACCTGGACATGCAAAATCAAAGGCAACACTATATGTCAGCTTCCCTATCACCCCGTGACCTCTTTGATCCCGCTTCACCATGCCGGAGGTTCTTGGTCGCTTCAGGCGAGGCCGGCCAGTCGCTCGAACAGCGGCGTCTTCAGGAAGCGGGGGAACACGTCCCGCCTCAGCTCCTCCAGAACGTCGCGCTCGGCGTCACTGAACAGCTGCGGCGGCGCTTCGGAGAGCTTCGAGACCACAGCGTCCCGCACGGGCTTGTCCAGGCTGACCTCACGCTCCGCGCAGACCGCCAGGTAACTGGTGAAGATGGCCTGCGCGGACTTTGCACGAGCCGCGTCATCCTTCTCCGACCTACCACGCAGAGACAGGGGTGGTCAGAAGCCAGGGGAAACTGGAAACCGATTCAACCAATTGACTCAACTTACCCCGTCACGTGATCGGTTTGTCATATTTGTGGAAATTTGTATATCGAAAAAATGTATGAAAGCTTCAACTTTACAGGGAAAGGCGCTTGCATCATTACGCTCACGCGCTTGTCATCATTAGCACAGAATGACAGCACGAGTCGAAGGTTCACAACGACAGATGAACAAGCTCCTATAAACAGATACGGAACATGTTTTTAACCCCGTTTAGTATTGCTGATTTCCTTTTGACCATTTGCATGCAAAGCAAAAGGCTGATCGCCACCCAAATCATTCAAACAGTACAAATAATTTTCGTTAAAAAGTGAAACAATAGGTTTACAGAGACCCATATTAGTCGTTTTCACGATTTTTTTTCTCCGGTAGTACCCGGTAGTAACCGGTAATATTTCGTGCGTTTTGGGTAATTGAGTCTAGGAACACGGCTTTTCCCAGATATGTCAAATTAAACTTTATGAATTTAAATAGGTACAATTGTCTTCTCTTATGAATTCGATTATACAAAGAAAATTAACGGGAAATTTCGCATTGTAAGAGCAGATAATTGTATTTCAATTCATCAAGTTTAATTTGACATATCTGGGAAAAGCCGTGTTTCTAGATTCAATTACCCAAAACGCACGAAATATCACCGGTTACTACCGGGTATGCACTTACAATGCGAAATTTACCGTAAGTTTTCTTTGTATAATCAAATTCATAAACACATATTACCGGGTACTACCGGTACTACCGGGCCGTTAGTACCCGGTATACCCGGTAATATGTGTTTTAAAGCTTAATTAGACATAAGAAAACTACGGAATACTTTCGCATGGCAGAGCAGATAATTGTATTCTGAAATTCATTCAGTTCTAAATTGATACAAGGAAATTTATCTGGGAAAAAACCGTGTTAGACTCAATTACCCAAAATCGCACAAAATTTACCACCGGGTATGCCGGGTAAAAATATATCTCTCGAGAAAACGACAAATTATTATATTTTAGTCTTATATCCACCAACAACACAATGTCCAGCAACGCTGTGGATAGGTGCCTGTTTACCATATCACCGAGCATATAAAAAAGCGCACTTAGCCGTGGTGTGTGGATCATTTTCCGCATTATTCACATGGCATACCGCACGGACGACCGTTATGGATAAAAGACTTACTGAAACCTCTGCTGTGTTGTAGATATTTGTGATCTCGGCGTTTTTTCAAAACTTACTGCACTCGCCTTCGCTCGTAGCAGTAATTTCAAAAAACGCCTCGATCACAAACATCTACATACCAGCATCGTTCAGTAATGCTTAATACCACACCATTTCCTAAGCCCCGCTACTCCGCCGTCGCTCTACCAACGCTCTCATCCTCCTCTCTACTCACCTGTATCGTCCCACATCCTCCAAGAAGTCCAGCACGTGCTCCTGCTGGATGTTCATCATGTACTCCCGCAGTGCCGCCATGCCCTTCTTCGACTTGCGCACCTCCTCAAGGTCGGCGAACTTGGCCTGTCGCTTGGGCTGTGTGACGCCTCCTCCGTTCCTCTCGACACCGATAACAGTCTGTTTAACACCAGGCGATGGCGAACTGGTAACCGCTGCTACCGACGTGGACTGAAAGAACGAAACAAAATGGCGGATAATCGTTAGGGATAATCTTAGGCTCAGCCGAGAGTAGAGCTAATTTTAAAAGCGTCATGAATTACAAACACAAATACTAGGGTTGCACCTCTCAAATCAAATTATGAGCAGTTTTGCCGCATAAACCACGACTGCTGTCATTTTCTTCTTTTAAGTTTGCGTGCAAATTATTTATACAGTTTGTCACGAGATATCAGATACACACCTGAAGCAATGCAACACATTTTCCAAGGCAAGGGAGGCATTCAAGATGGAGCAGAATGAAGATCTCTTATGTGGTTAATTTAGCGTAAACCACCAAAGGTGATTTCTGCACGACATGAATACGAACATACCTGCGCCTTCAGGCTGTCCGGAGAGGTTGTCCTGGATTTGAGGCACTCAAAGCACTTCATAGCCCATTTCTAGAAAATAAGAAAATATATGTTATTTGTAAATAGGTTCTGGAACTACTGGAAGAGCTAAGCACACCATATTTAAACTAAAAACACGCCATATTTTAATTTAAATGATCCATGTGAGACAACCATAAAAATAGAATATAAAACACCCATTACTAGGCTGAGACGTTAGGATGACCTATTTGGTCGTCACGTAATTTGCAACGGATCTGTTTTAACTGTCGTTAAATAGACCTCAAAACGATGATAACATAATTTCAGTACAATTGTATAACACAGGGAACTTTGAGAAAACTTCGATGAAAAGTTGATGTTGTTTCTCCGACCTGAGTCGGTAAAAGCCCACCAAAATGTGTTCATTTCAATTACATGTAAGGTATGGCATCCCTTTAAACGAGCAAGGGATACTGGGAATGTTTTCATCGTAATGAATGCATGATCTCAGTTTGTAACAGTTTGCTGAGGCTTAGATAGAAACCTGGCTAGTATCAATGAAATGCTAGTGAATGACAGCATTACTGTGAAATATTAAAAACAAGATCACAAACTACTGCATGATGCATGTGAATACTATTTGTACATATGGCTGACAAAAAAGACAAACTGGAAATATGGTATTCGTTGCTTTCCAAATTATTTCTCATTGGACCGGAACGGGGTGATTTTTGCTCGTCATTGGCTTCCCAGTTCCACACCACTTAATCGCGCGCCCCTCCCAACACTCCCCCTCTCCCCTGCAAAAACGTGACCACCACCAGCAGCTTGCCAAAATTACGGAAAACAACGCACAATGCCAACGCACGGGCCACGTGCCGACGCACGTGCAGTTCACGTGCAACGCCTCCGGGACCGATAATCGCGCGCGTTCCCATGGTTTCCCCGCGGCCGCACGTGCGCGCGCGCCGGCGCGGCACGCGGCGAGATCAAAGGGACACGCGGCACGATCAAAGGGGACGGCGGGCGCGCGCCAAACGCGGCCGTAATAGTGCTGCGGCTGCCGAACTACGTGCCGACGACCTGCCGCGTCCCGCAGCGCGGAAACGGCCCGGACCGGTCGATCGGAACGATTATTGGACCCTGCTGGGGCACTTCTGGAATGACACTGGGTGCTGCTGGGTGCTACTGGGCGCTGCTGGGAGCTACCCGGTGCTGCTGGGTGCTGCTGGGTGCTGCTGGGTGCTGCTGGGTGTTGCTGGGTGCTGATGGGTGGCGCTGGGAGCTACCCGGTGCTGCTGGGTGGTGCTGGGTGGTGCTGGGTGCTGGGAGCTCCAGTCAGTGGCGATCACGAACATCGCATCATCTCGACAGGGCACCACCGAGATATAACGCGATTAACATATAAATCAGCTACCGTTTGGAAAGCCGCTAGGTGCGCTTTTTGCGTGCCGTGTTCCATTAGCACCACGGCCGATATCATCTGACTGTGATCTATTAGCACCCCGGACGATCGCATCTGGCTGTGATCTATGCAGAGGCGCAGACCCAGGGCGGTGGTAACAATAGGACAGGCCGATTGTGACGGGCGAATGGAAGGTTTTTCACGACTGTTTGACAAGGCTGCGCACGTCGGCGGCTGCGTGATCGGCCGCGATGGTCGTCCCAGGTCGGCGTCGCTCGCCGGAACGTGCCGGCATCAGTCGGGCTAGAAAACATCGCCGACAGACGCCGGCATGTGTTGGGCTGAAAGGCATCGCTGACAGAGCTGGCATCTCAGCCGTGCGTCTAGTTGTGTGATGTTTTGGTCGGTGGTCGTGCTTCTTTGAAAGGAGAAGGACCGGAGGATCAAATTCCTGCGTCCCCACGCGTGGCATCGGACACCGCAATGCGGCATAGGAGCCGGCCACCAGCGCGTCCGCGCGAGATCCGTGCCCGCTGCCTGTTTACGCTGTGGTAGCCGCATGGCTGGATCTCTACTCCCTGCAGGGTGTCACTTCGCCGCACATAAGCTGGCACCCCCCTCCCATTTGCCCCCTCCCCCGGCCGGGCGGCGGGGTGCGTTAACGCTGGGTGAGCAGTGGGCACGTGACCCTGGGCGCCCTGCACCGAGGCGGCGTCGGTTACTTCGCTAGCGTGCCCAGCCGCCCAACCGGGCGTCCTGCCCAGATTGTGGGGACGCATCGGGAACGGATGTGGACAGAATAGCTGCTGGATTGCTGATAAGATTGTGTGGGTGCAAAGCAGTCCAATGACAGGGTGCTAGCCATGGGCGTCGCCACCTTCAGAAAGTTGAGGGCAGGGGGGTAGAGGCACTTTTAAGTCAATTATTTCCATGCAACCAACGCCCATAGGCGTAATGTTAAAATCCAACAAATGTTTAAGGGGACGTGTGTCCCTGGAGGAGGGGACGCGTCCCCCTGCCCCCCTCCCCACTTCTGACGCCCATGGTGCTAGCTTAGCGCGACAGGTAGTGCGATTTTGGACATGCAGTGTCGAATAAATTTTTGGATTTCGGATTGGCAAGGGTAGGCGAAATGAAAGCAATATGCGATAACGAAGTGAAATAAATCAAACCATGTCAGTGCGGCATTTCAATATTCCCTTCCCCACATTGGCGGCTTTGTTTTGTCGGGCAAACGAGCGTCATCACTCGCTGCTCGCGTCACGCTTCAGAATAGATAGGGAACAGGAATCCACTTGATTGCGTGTTTCATTTAGACCCCTGCCCAGCCAATAGCGATTTCATGGTTGGGGACTCGATTAATGAAACGATTATTCCTGACAGACATTCAGAACACGCGCATATGCAAATAACCCGATATTGGACGCGGCCACAGCGCGCGGGGCATTTCATTGGGTAAGACCGTGCAGTGTTTGGGTGATTATGCAAATTTGCCGCCGGAGCTGCGCCGGGGATGCGCGAGTGTGTCGAAAGCTGCGAGCGGCTGATTTCATGGTGGGTTAGGCAGCGCTTTGAATGGGCGCCGTTATCAGATGAGGGAAAAAGACAGGTGGCAGAGCTCTGCGGATAGTGCGCGGCACTCTTTTGCTGGGTGTTTGTCAGTTGGATGTGTATGGTTCATTTCGGCTCAAGGCTGGTGAAAAAACAGCTGCTGCCAGACAACAAATGCAAACATATAACTTGCTAAGCTGAGAAGGAATAAAAGATTGGTGCGGCATGGGTGTCCTCAAGAATACCTACTTCAGTACCTAGTTATGTTTATTTTCTCGTCTGAATAAATATGTGCTTGACGTAAGGTAAGTTAATTTTACCCGAAACTAAATTAAAAGTTAATTGGCGAATAACCTATAGGTATGCCATTTTAATACTGCAAAGTACCTACTGGAAAGTCTGTAATGAAAAGATTAAGTGGAAAACAGACGTGGTTATTTTTTAGCAGAAAAACTGCGTTTCGGAACGGGAGGATGATAACAAAATTGGATCATTTAGGTCACCAATCACCATAAAGAAAAGGTCCGCAAACAAAGGAGCATTCTCAACTGATTTGAAAGATAGTGACTAGTGACAAATGAACAAAAGCTTAAACGACTATTGTTTCTAAAGAGGTCAGAACATCCCTGGAATTTCAGAAAGAAAAAGCAGGGCAGATGGTATCCTTGTGAGCGTCTGTGGCTGCCAAGGTACAGATGGTATGCCCCTGAGCGTCTGTGATTGCCTAGGCATTCTAGACGTGCTAAACAGGCTACCCGAAATAAATGGTGCCGAAACGAGCAGGGTTGCCGATGATATTCGCTTGTACTCACTGGTCAACCATTCTTCAGTTCATCACATTTAATAACATTTAAATTAACACTTTAGGTACCTGTTCCTGTTTTTGTCTCTTTTATTCTATATTTACCCCCCTCACCCGAATTCCTAAAGTTAAACCAATATTTGCGATTCAGACGAAGACGACTTTTTACCTTCAGACGCATATTGCTATAATACATCGCAATCTAATACATCTCATAATGCTTAGCTCCTTTTGCATCTCACTAGTGTAGCTTGCAAATTCGCTCAGGATGGCAAGATGGGTTTCAAAAATCCAAAGCGTTTCGCTCCCTGTTAATTTCCACCTGTATCTGTCCGGGATGACATGCAGTGGATGTATCCGCTGAGATGCGGATCACAATAATGTCAGAGGCTGGATGGACCGTATTCCAGCTTTTCAGCTTCCCACACTGCACTCTGCCGGTTAATTAAATCACACAGGTACAGAGTTAATAGAGTTCACAAGCTTCGTTCTGCTGAGGGAAGTCACTGATCTCAGTAATTAATTCATCATGCATTTCTGAGCTAGCTTTATTTCTCAAAGAAGTGTCGTTGCAGTCAAAACACACACTGTTCACTCGCCGTGTTAACAACACAAACAAAAACTGGATAAACAACTCGGCACTAAACGATCTCCTGCATTTCTTCTTTTTACGGTGCTCTTCAACTTCCCTGATAGCATCGGTTATATCATCAGATTAACGAGTTTTTGTTCATGCGTTGCCATCTCCTCCGGCTCGGAAAACGCATCATGTTCCCCTGCCGCTACAGTAG
The DNA here is from genome assembly GCA_014673585.1 of Semibalanus balanoides. Lineage (NCBI taxonomy): Eukaryota > Metazoa > Arthropoda > Thecostraca > Balanomorpha > Balanidae > Semibalanus > Semibalanus balanoides. The sequence goes on from VOPJ01009760.1 coordinate 13,035, forward strand.
CGCCATCTTTTTGTCTGCACTATCTGCCAGCGAAACGCCCATCGCATGCCACATGCCAGCGCGTGGCGCATGCTGCTGTGATAGGGAGATAGGCGAGGTGTGCGCCCAAGCCCTATAGTTGCTGAGCTATAAGAAGTGGGTGAACCTGTGTTGTTGAGCCCTTTTCTTAGTGAGACTCACATATTTTCTATTAAATATGAGAGTACTGTAATACTGATTGTAGATAGGCAGTTCATGGCAACCATCAAGAGTAGTCATGGTTGCTTCGGCTGCTGATTTGTTTTGGATTGGTTCGTATTAATATAATTTTGTGTGTAAAACGTCACGGTACAAGTAAGAAAATACACGTGTATTGCCAATTCATGCACAAAATGTATGGAGGACGATAATAGTTCGACTACAGATAGTGACATCTGGTAAAATAGCATTGATTCATAAATGCATCAAAGCAACTGTGGCACGACAGTATAAAATGCTCTAAAAACATAAAGATGTGTGTCTTAACCAAAGCATTACAGTTGAATACAAAACACATCTTAAGTACCTAGGTATTTCAAATTAAATTGAACACTTCATTGATTTGTAAGCATTTGTTCGCATTTTTATTTTTAACACCGAGGACTGAAAAGGGTTAACATAATTTTATCGTTGGTTTCTCTTTACTACCATGGCTATGTTTGGAAAGAAATCACCCACTAGGCTCTAATAAACTATTAAGCCTTTTAAGTTTAAGGATAATATGATATAATTTTGCAGCATTTCGGATTTTCGCAGGTTATGGACCTTCTGCTCAATGCTCATTGACCTGAGAGGATTCACACAAGGGCATGAAATGTAAACATAAAAAATGCAAAACATGAAAATATTCCATTCAAATGGCAGGTACCTGCAAGACACCATACCTTGCAACATATGCAATATAATAGCTAGTCAATAAGGGACATGCATCAATATAAAATCAATCGATATAGATTAGATCCCATAGGACTCGGATAGAGTGCAGTATAGATGGCGCCACCCCGTGCCCATCCTGGAGGAGACTGTATTGCAATATTGCACCCCGTCATGAACACGTGATTCCGCCGCCCCTGCCGCCACTCATCCCCAATCCCCACTGTTTTCAGCAACATCAAACCCCTCTCTACACCCTCCTTCACAACCCATCCAAAATTCCCACTGCAGCTGGCCAGTGGCCGATTTCAGCGGGCCTGGCGCTGACCAGTCATTGCAACGTGTCCACTGGCGGGACGGCCGGACGCCCGTGCAGCGCTCGTGCCACCGCCGCCGGCCACAGCCAGCCAACCAACGGGTATCGATCGCTGGTGACGTCTCATCCTCCGGTCACGTGACCCACATCAGGCCCCCTCCCCCTGTACCGCTCGTCGGTGGCGGATTTAGCTGGAAATTTCCCATATTTTCCATCGGTCTGAGCATGAACATGTTGCCAAACTAGGCCCGAAATCATAATAAGCGGTGATTTTTTTGGTTACACAATCACCAGGCAACATGGCGACGAACAATGTGACATCACGGCAGCTGGGGAGCGGTCCCACACCCTCAGTCCCCATATCACCACCCGGAGGGGCTAAAAATAACCCCCGCGCCCCCTGGCACGTGCCACGCCGGTCAGAGCCTCCCCAGGACGGCAGGAATCGCCTCACTTACCCGAAATCAACTCAGGAGAACCCGTAGAGCGGTCAGCTCCACCTCGACGACAGCACTGGCAATGGCTGCTCAGACCGTGACGTCACGACAGCAGGTAAGGAACAGCGCCGGCGCGGGGCGGCGCGGCGCGCTGCGGCGGCTCAGCCCGGCGCGCGCCAGGAGAAGGCGGCCGAACGTGGGAACACGGTCTCAGTGTGGGAACCGGCGTGAGAAACGGATGCCGGGGTGAGACTGCGGCCAGGTGGAGCGGAGCACTTGGAGCAGCCCTCAGCCCGGCAGCTGAGGAGCGGGCCCGGCAGCTGAGGTGCGGGCTTCGGACAGACTGCCGCCCCCTGGCGGCGGCGCCGCCCTCCCGTGCCGCCCCCGGGAGGAAGTCGGAAGACGGCGGGACGGATTTAGCCCGCGGCGGTCTCAGCACGTGGCGGGGGATGTGGGTAAGGGGGGGGGGTGATAGATGCGTCCTGTTACGTGTTGTCGGCATAGTCAGACCAGTGGCGTGCGTGCGTCACACTCCAATTTAACAGCCGGCTGTGTTTTCTGTGCAAAAAACGAACCCTCATGACGGTGAGTTTTCGAAACATGTGCTTGGTACTTATCACCACACCATACAATTGCACGATTTAATGTGGTGACCCTTTACATTTCCGAAATTCGTTTGCCTACCAATGCCATAACGCCAAAGGTAATTATTTCCTTGCAAGGACTACGAACAATATCAATTAGATCCTATTGACATTCTCTTACGGTGTAGCGTTTTCAATCTCCGCCGCGAAAAGAGTAGATCACCCGAGCGCGGTGGGCGTGTCACGCCTTTCAAGCGTGCTTCCTGATGATACGCTTCTGTGAGTGTGGGGTAGGCGTCATGCATTACAGCTCTTTACTTGGCACACTGGCTTCAATTTGTCGCATCAAAACAAACGTGAAATTGGTTTAAATGTGTATAACTATACACACCGGTGTCGATTTGAATACTTTTGGGTGGACCCCGCCCTCCAATGATTGTGGGCCCCGCCCCCCCAATTATTTACAATTTTAACATTAGGCCTATGGCGTTGCATGGTAAGAATGGAATTAGAACATATAAAGTTAGCATTCGGTCCCCAAATCTTTTTTCAGAAAATGACGCCCCTGACCACTGGCGGATCCAGAAAGTGTTATTTTGACAGTTTGGGGGCCAAATGCCCAAAAATTATCGCAAGATTAATTCTGAAAAATCATCGGATTCGCTTGCTATGCATCTATAACTGGTTCAAGAACAAACTTTCTCTAGTAAAATGCTTCAGTTTTACGACAAACTCAGGAACCATGTGTCAAATTTGCGCCGATTTTCGGTTGTTTGGGGGGGGGGGCGACCCATGGGCCCCTTTGCCCCCCCCCCCTGGATCCGCCCTTGCCCCTGACTAAACAATATACAGGTCAACGGTAATGATTGCATTTTATTTCCGTTGTTGCTCTAGTATTTACACATAGTAGCAATGCCTTTAACTATCACGTTAACTGTGTAATTGTTATGCTCTGTTAAACAAGCACAGCGTTGGTGCCACCGAAGTAAAAATATAGCTGCCAAAGTAATTTCTATACATGCCAGTGTTGGTAAAAATACTTCAATATATTGAAAAGCAAACTTTGTATTCACATTCCATTCCCCTCAATCCATCACCTATAATCATCACCGTTTCAACCTGCATGCGACCTGAGGAATTCGGTCCCGTTCCTCGCCATTGTCCTCCAAACACTCCGGCTCAGTCTCGAGGAGTGCTGGTGACAGGCCCTGTCTGATGACCCGGAGCGACCTCTGACCGATCAGCGCGACACAATGTCACGCGCAGAGCGCGACATTCTTCAGCGGCGCACCTCGCGCGTAACGATCCGTGACGCTCACAGCATCACGGGACCGTGACGGCCTCTAGTCCTCCCTCGGGCCGCAGCACGACGTGAGTGAGTGAGTGAGTGAGTGAGTGAGTGAGTGAGTGAGTGAGTGAGTGAGTGAGTGAGTGACGTGAGCGATGCGAGTGAGTGAGTGAGTGAGTGAGTGAGTGAGTGAGTGAGTGAGTGCGTGCGTGCGTGCGTGCGTGCGTGCGTGCGTGCGTGCGTGCGTGCGTGCGTGCGTGCGTGTGTTTCTTTGTTTGTTTGCGTGCATGTGATTTGTTGCATGATTTTGGTATCCATGTGTATCCATCCACACAACAAGGTGGCGACTCGCGCCTGGTTGTGATCGCGTCACAGTCAAATGACAGTCAAATGACATTCCGCTCTGCAAACTACGATTTCCAGATAAAAATGAAGTACAACAGATTTTTTATTAAATGTCGTAGGTACCTAGTACTATGAAAACCGTGTTCAGCTGTAGATTTGTTTGGTTACTGTCGTTTGCTTCAGCATTTGGACTTAATTTTAAAGGACATAAAAACGCTCTTGTGTAAAAGTCACTTATGTTAGGGGTATATAACATAATTCAACATTACCCTCTTTTGTGGCTTTGTGAATATTAATTAAATGCTGAGGAGTCATTGCTTCTCTCAAGATAACCCAGCCCTTCGCTCTGCGTCTTTGACGAACCGTTACACTCAAGAGGCAAGGCAAGCTCACAGAGATAACGACACTACGGAATCTCCTTCCCATTGCTCTTCGGGTGCATTTTGTGCGAATCGTACAGAGTAGAGTTAAATAAAATGCGGACCACTTTCAGCTCAAACATCGCTCGGTAGCGAATGTGCGCTAAGCGTGACTGGGGGGATGCCTGTGTAGATAGGGTTTGTATGTGCGCGGGTGCATGTGTGTACGTGTTTATGTGTGCGTGGCGCGTGCCTCCGTGTGCGTATGTGTGGGTGTAGTATATGCATGTTTCTGCGTGCGTGCAGGTGCGCGTGTTTTTGTACGTTTGTGTGCGGGCTTCTTTCGTGATGGTTGAACTTTGGTTCGTTATATGACAATTGGCGTCGCTTGGCTGTTACAGCTCCAAGCGGATTTTCGACGTGTTTGACAGTTCACATCTCGAGAACACTGAACAATTTTTTTGCGAACTTGTGGATTTATTTCGACTACGTCTCGTTCAAACATAATAAAACAGCATGTTTATAAGACTTCGCTTTGATGCATTTATTTTTTGTACCGACATTACGAAATTCAAATTCGTTCTGCCTTTATATGGGTAATAGTCACGATAGCAAAGGTAATGATGACAATACTTCAACTTAGGTTTTCAGCTTTTAAGCCTAGAAAATACAAATGTATCAAAGCGAATGTGAAGTAATGAAGACGAAGCAGCCCACTACAACGCTCGACTCCATTACTCGACACTGTGTCAAAAGCAGCACGACTCTCCGTGGTCATGCCATCACGACTCCCATCCCGTCCCGTCTCTACGCCTGTGGCCGGTAATTTCGTTAGTACCCGGCGCCGCAGCGCGCGCACGTTCGTAGCCGCGGGTCACCCCCACCTCCCTCCCCTACCCCTCCCCTCTGACCTGAGAGCGTGGGAACCGGCCGCCAGCGCCGCACGGCTGCGTGCCTGACCGAACCAGCGTCATTTTAGAAACGGCCAAGTGGTGAAGTGAGGCGGGGCGGGCGGCGTTGTCGGCCTCGCCTGGAGCCGCTGTCATGTGTGTTTACCACGTACACTCAGAGGGATCGGTCACCGATTCTGACACCAAGCCAACGCGTTTAAATAAATCTGGGGTCGGCTCCGCACAGCGCTGTGACAGCAGGCGCGTGACTGTGGTTATTGGTTACCGAGCTGAGGACTGGATGCTGCAGCTGGGAGGTGGGTTAGACCAGGGCGGTGTTATAGGAGCTCGTTAAATGGGTGATGGTCATTGGACACGGTAGATGATGAGACTGACGGGTGGTGTCACGTGACCAGCGACAAGCTGACTGCGCCTGGGTAGTCGTGTCGTGATTTGTACTTTGCCGTGATGCGTGATTTGTCTGTGATGTGATTGGTTGCTGTAACTCGCAGCTCCCAGTGGTTCGCCGATAGGTGCTGGGTGAAGAAGTTAGACCGATAGCTGCTGGAGCGTGCCGTGCCTGGAGATAGTCTGCGCGCTAATGTTCCGGTCGTAAAGATAGCGTGAAAACCGACAGTAAATACAGTTTAGATGTACCTACTTACTGAACTAGAACTCGGCACGAGGAAACGTGCGCGGTCCGAGTCCTCGCATTTGGAGGAAATGAAGAAAAGCAGCATGAGGACCGTTTGCTAACCGGTTAACACACTTCAGGAATAATAATATCAACCAGTTACATTGTTATATTAATAAGTGTTCTGGGTTATTTTTGCTATGCGGTGAACAACACCGTATTTAGTAGTGTAGATGTACTGACGAGCCATTCAAGAGGGAAACTTCCTTCCAAACCCGTGCCACCAGATACGATAACAACCCATTGAGCAGGAGAATTGCGCACTACACAGGCCACAGCATGATGACAAGACAACTTCCTGGTACACTATGAGCTCCGCAACATAAACACTCTTGTGATCGCGTATTTCTCAATGTAAACCATGTACCCGTTAATGATATGACGAAGTACTTGTATGAACAGCATAGCGATTAGCAAGATATTATATTATTATAACCTTATGTTCAATACTGAGTTTCAAAATATTAAAAGTAAATGGATAAAATTGAATATATTTCGGATACAATCCTTCTTCAGTTCAGTTATATCAAATCACAACACAACGAACGCCGCCAAACATCTGAACTGACCTGAAAGTTCAGATGTTTGGCGGCGTTCGTTGTGTTGTGATTTGATATAACTGAACTGAAGAAGGATTGTATCCGAAATATCAATTTTATCTATTTACTTTTAATATTTTGAAACTCAGTATTGAACATAAGGTTATAATAATATAACATGTACCCGTTAAATTGAATTACGACTGGGTCAGGGGCGGACCCAGGGATTGGGACAACACTCAACAGGGCTGGGCGCTGGCAGGCCCCCGCGATGAAAATTCGCGCACCTGCGTCGGCGCAGGGGCATTAGTTTTTGCGCCGAAGGCGCAATCTGGGCGCCGCAGGCGCCCCCAAACACATGGAGTGCGACCTCAAACCCATGGAGGGCGCACCCAAACCCATGGAGGGCGCATACAAACCCATGGAGGGCGCCCCCAAAACCAAGGAGGGCGCACACAATTCTGGAGAGTGCACCCTGATGCCCAAAAAGCATCCCGAACTTCAGCACTTCAGCAGGGCGCCTTCGAAACTCAGAAGCGCGCCCTCAAGCGCGATTAGTCATGCACACCGAATCTGAGGAGAACGCCCAAAATCCATCGAGGGCGTCCCAAACACATGGAGGGCGCACCTTAATCACATGGAGGGCACTCCCAAGTCCGGGAAGGAAGCCTCGATGCCCGAAAAGCACCCCAAGCTTCGGAAGGGCGCCTCGAAACTGGGAAGTGCGACCTCAATCTAAAATGTCAATGCGCCTCCCTCAGGTGCCAAAGAAGGCGCCCTTCGGGACTGCATACCCCCCCCCCCTCAATGCAATCCTGGACTCGGTCTGGTATACAATAGTCAGACAGTATGAGACGTGTAGAGAATCCCTCTGCGGAGACATCCGGAGACATAGAGAGCGGAGACTGCGCAGTGAGGAGACATGGAGAGAATCCCTCAACGGAGACATCTATCCAACGCCAGTCCAAATCACCCACCTAACGCAAATGAGAGAGCGACTGCCGGGTGACGCCCCCCCCCCCCCGTGGACCTCACGAGAAACCTGCGATTTGTATTCATTGGATCTGTCCGTAGACATCCCGTCAGTGGTCGGCTTGGTCGGCTCCTGGTCGCGTTCAGCGCGCACAGAAGGTGCCCAGGGGCCGGCTTTATGGCTGATTAGACCGCTTGAATTGGGGTTTGGTGACGTGCGCTGCGGAATCGAGTGACATCTGGTACAATGGGGGAGAGGGGCGGTGACTGGACTGGAGTGACTGGAGGGGCGGAGAGGGGCGGTGACTGGACTCGACAGATGGGATAGGTCGGCTGGGGCTGCTGGTTCACAGAGAACCACGACAGTGTTATCGTTGGTAGATGAACCGGCACGCCTCGTTTGTATTGGTTCAGTCCGACAAATCCGTGGGAAATGCTGAGGTTGGTTGGACGCACATCTGGATTGCTCTTTGATAAGGCAATGGTGCGGTAACAGAACTGTCATTGAACTGCATTTAGTGAGCTGGAAACGCAGGATGACTTGCTCGTAAAATGTGGGCATTACAGCAAGCCCACGGCCACATCCTGAGTTGACTTCGTCAGAAGGTATGATGAGGTATCACAGTGGGGATGCATTTAGTTTTAATTATTTGTCAAAGTAAGGCTTTAATCGACATTTTCCATCCAGCAGAAGCAATTGTTTTCGAAATTGATATTGATCATTGACATGGGTGTAACTTTGTAACATATGGCTGGTGTGGAAAGCTCCACACCAACTTGAAAGTTGGTGTGGAGAATCCATACCAACTTTTTGTAAGAGAGATGCAATTTTGATCATCCAAGGGACTTTTTCGGTTCGTATGTAAATTTGGACTGTACTTTTATATGTGACAGTTCATTTTTGCACCAATTAAAATAAAAGTGGACGAAATTCGGGAAATCAAAAGCAAAAATAAATAACACCAATGACAATCCACACCAACTTTGAAAATGTTTCTACGCCCATGATCATTGATGAAATTGATGTCAGTTCATGATAATTACTGGCCAAATTTAATCGAATTATACATTGATAACTTGTCAACCCGTGGCCCAGTGTGCCTCTGAGACAACTACGCCCTGTTGGAGGAGGGGGAGGGGGGGGGGGCTCAAAAGGAAGCCCTCACTATCTCGAAAACTAAAAGGGCTAGCTTGACATGATTTTTTTTTAAAGATCTCCACAAGAAACTTCGAAGTTATTCGGAACAATGTTTGGCTCAGGTCAATATTTAGTTCAACAGTGGTCATCAAAGGTCACATTTAGTATAGGATTTTGTTCCAGCAAGGCGCCGCCATCTTCCGAAAGTTGGGGGTACACAAGCATTCTGGAGTCGATTATTGAAGTGACCAAAGATATTGCATTACATTTTGTCAGAAACTTGGGGATATACGGTCCGACACCATTAGGACTGTTCAGCAGACTTTTGACGATGAATCAATGGTTGTTGCCCAAATCAAGTTCTGGTTCAACCGCATTAAGAGTGGTCAAGTTTCAGTGGAGAGTGACATGCGACTCGGTAAGCCTCCCACAAGCAGGAATCCAGAAATGGCAGAGCAACTTTGAGCCCTCGTGATTGGTAAACCGAATTATAACCATAATTAATATAAAATAGTTTGGCATTGCATATGGCTTTTGCCAGATAAATTGACCATGCACATTGCACAAGATCGTAGCAAAATTTGTGCATCCTCAGCTCAGAAATCAGCTCCTCACGCGTGAACAACGTCTTCGCCTTGACGTCACAATGGACATGCTGAACTGTGCCAAAGGTGCGTCAAGTCCCATACGTACCTGGCATGGCTCCCTGTGACCTCTGGCTATTTTTCCAGTTAAAATGCCACTGAAAAGCAACGTTTTTAGGACATCGAGAAGATCAAGACAAATGCGACGAAGGCCCTGTTGGTGATCGCAAAAGGTGACTTCTCACATTTTTTTCTCCTGCAGTGGCAAGACCGCTGGGCTTCCTGTGTAGAGACGTAAGGGACGTACCATGAAGGTGTATAGAGTCCAAACTCGGTCAACATGCTTGCTTATTTTTGGTGGACAAAGGTCGGATAATTATTGATCAGCCTACCTACAAGTACTTTGATCAAGCTTTGGCTATAACTAAATCAATATAGCTCCGCATAAATCACAGGCCAAAAGAGGTAGGTTATAATCATCCATGCGTCACAAACCACTGCATTCACCTGCTATGCTGTCGATGTCGTGTCTCTGTGGCACCTTGATGTCGCTTCGTCACCTTACCACGCCCTCCTGAGCGCCGCCTGAACTGCCTATGTCGCCACCACCAGCCAGCGTTACTCAGCCGCTCCGCACCGGCCCTCTGCGTCGGCCGCCAGCCTAGTTACCCGACCAGTCGGTGTTGTTGGTGACAGATAGACAGATATATAGATAGATAGGTGACATATATTATTTCTTGGTACGATATGGCGGTATGGATACAAGTGCAATTGGCGCATAAACGCAAAAAGCGTTTGTAACACGGCGCCGTTTGCTCGTTCACGTGATACATCTCATGAAGTTACAACGTGCATGTAGAAGCACATTTACACATTTGTACATACTCGGTGCGTAAACTTACACTCGCATATACAAAACACACACACACACACACACACACACACATCAGTTCATTGGTACCCGCAGCCCACCGTCCGGTCTCAGGACCCCACCCCGACCCGATCCTCAAATTTTGTACGTGTGTCCATAGGCGTAGGAGCGGGGGGACGTGGGGGCCATGCCCCCCACTTTTATGACTGGGGGAAGCAATATTAACTGCCCCCCACTTTTGAACGATTTCTTCTCCTCCTGTCACCGATACTTGTTCGATATAAATGCTTTAAAGTTGCGGAAAATAATTATGAATTTACAATCCCGCAATACCATAACCCATATGCCGTAGAACGAGCGAATGAGGCGGCAAGCCCAGCTTCGTAAGCTGGGACTGGGGATCCACAATATTGACGGCTATTATTTTTGATGCCTTTATTCCTTACTCACTGATCAATGGTTCATATGAATGCATTTAAAGTTGGTTAGAATAATAAGTTAATTACAGACTTCAACTCTCGGCGCTAGGAACCTGTGACCATACGAGGAGGTCATGGTCCCGCCTTTTAAGGCTGGGGCGATACGGTGATCAACCGGCCCATCAACTACTCATATACAGCCATACTCATCACCTACATATATACCATATATATTATAGGATCATATAGATGATCATCAATAAATAATAAAGGTGAGGAGAGAGTAAGAGGAAAATAAGATATATATTATAAGATAGAAGAGAGTCAACATGTACAAAAAAAAAAAAAAAAAATAAAAAAAAAAATAGATAGATATATATAAGAAAACATTATATATAAATTATTCAAGATAAATAGAATGATAAAATAGATAATATATATAGATAGGTATATAGGATTAGATATAGAGTAGATGATATAACTAGATAGATATAAATATAAGAAAATAATAGCATAAAACATTAAAACGAGGGGGAGAGCCAGGGACCCACGTTAAATATAGGATAGAGAGAGAGAAGAAGTTAACATGAATATATATAAGAGAATTAGAAAATATTATAGATATAGATATAGATTCAATATGATAGACAGAATATATATAGAATAATATATATATAGGTAATATAAGATTAATATAATATAATTAAAAAGAAATATAGATATAGAATAATAAAAAAATAAAAACATGGAAAAAGAGGAGATACATTTATATTAATATAAGAAGGGAGAGAGATAATTATATAGATATCCTATATATATAGAGATTATAAGAAAGCACTAGACTTATATCTGCCCCCTCCCCCTCACCTAAGCGTGAGTCGAAGTCGTTTCGGCGATCATATTTTGGTCTGGTAGCGGATATCTGTGGCAGATGAAGCGGTCGCATTTAAAGTCAAGAAGAAGCCAGTGTGCGGGCGGCAATTTTGGAACATGTCGAATACAAAATCCAGACCTATCATTACTTAGAAAGCCAGTCTGTCAAAAATCATAGACATTGGCTTGATTTGTTTGGTTTATTTTTCCATACTTTTTCTATAAGAAATATGTATCTAAATTGTATATATATGTTTGAAAGTATAGATTTTGTGAATTTTTTATCTACAAAATCATTTTTTTCGGGATGAAAAACGTACATTTATTGAGACCAAGTATAACGATGCCCAAACAGAATAAAAAATAGTATTTATTTTTGCTTAATTACATACTACTTACTTACGATTTAACTCTGCATGAACCGAACATGGCTGCATCTGGCGCACTTGAGTTGTTGCCAATGGAACGTGCACTGACTTTTGCTATTTGGTATCTCTTGGAATCAAAGAACCAATTCATCAGCTAAAACTTGATAATTTATGGTTTATGATACAACCCGAACAAATTCGCGCGCCGGCTAATTAACTAAATACCCTACTGTAACATAGAATATTGCAAAACTAAATACGACGCATACAAAATGGGGAAACATTCTTTCGTCATTTCAGCCGACCGCCACATAATAATTATCAATGACACCCGTGCGAGTTGGTATAAGATGAACGTTCTTATTACTTATATGTTTATGCGCTACGTAAAATTGCTTTTTAGTGTTTTTTCCCCGATTATGTCGTTTTTTAATAACGAAACGTTTTTTTCTCGATGTAAGGGATTTTATCGACGAAAAACACTTTTTTTCCTCCTAAGAAGTGAATTTGTTTAAGCTCGAATACCAAAATAGGGTGACCGGTCAAATCCGCGGGTAAAAAATGGTGTACCTTTTTGCTACCAAATGAGTCTGAATCCGCTAGTGGCTTCCCCCACACTTCTCAAAACGTTCCTACGCCAATGATGGTGTCCGCGCCACGCTTCCCGTACTTGATGAGGATGAACTGGAACGCCACTCCGAGCACCAGACAGACACAGCCGACCACGATGTAGGCGACGCCCAGGAACGGGTTCTTGCCGCCCAGTAGCGAGGTCGTGGAGAGGATGACGCGCTTGGAGCCGCCGAACGACGTCACCGGGTAGGAGTAGCTGACGACGATGCGGTACTGGCCGGCCGGCAGGCTGTGCCTGTACGTCTCCGCAGACTCGTCGACGCGCGCCCACAGCTTGCGGAAAGTGGGCAGCGCGGCGGTGCGCATCCACACGATCAGGTCCTCGTTCTCGTAGCCGTTGTTCTCCGGGTTCGTAGGGTCCAGCTCATGGACGGCACGGTTCCAGCTGGCCGGTTTGATCGTGTTCTTGAAGGCGCCTTTGTCGTCGAGCGCTCCGGAACTTGTACTTCCTATCCGAGGGCCAGGCGATACCGGTGCGCACCAGCGGGACCACGGTATCGCCGGTGGACGTCAGCATCTGCAGCAGCACGAACGTGTCGTTGAAGAGGCTGTTGGCGATGGTGCCGCAAGGGGCAATCGCCTTGCCGCTGGAGGTCGCGAACGGCTTGCAGTCGGACAGAGCCGAGTCCGTCTGGCCGTTCAGCTGGTTCACGTCGCGCGACTTAATGTAGCGCCGGTGATTCTGGTGGAAGTTCGACAGGCCGTAGTACATGTACACGCGGCCTTCGAGACTCTCGGTTACGTTGAATTCGATGTTGCACGTGCAGGGCGTGGAGGCGGTTGTGTTGCGCAGAACCTCATCGCAGGAGAGGTTGTTGTGCGCCGGGTCGGTGCTGTTGCAGTAGGTGTACTCCTTGATGACCTCCTGGACGCTGCCGGAGAAGGTCAGCAGGGCGATGCCGACCGGGACAAAGGCGACGCCGATGACGAAGAGGGCTGGCAGCACGGTGCCGGCCGTCAGCGTCGGCTGCCAGGCCGGCAGCTGCTGCTGCATGAGCTTGAGGTTCGGTGGCCTCTTCGTCTTGGTCTGGTCAGGGCTGACAGGACTGGACATGGTGAAGGCTGCGGAGGTCTCGGCGCTGGCGTGTCGTCAGCCTCTTATCACAATGATTAAAAAAAGACAGTGATCGCGATACCATAACTGCGAAAAGAATACGTATGCTACACTGTAACAGAGCAGTATTTGTTACAACCAAGAGGGGGATTTCCCAGCGATAACTAATTCGCTTTTCGTCTGAAGCACAAGTCAGCTTTGTTCTGGAGGTAATGACACTTCGCTGGATACTGATTGAGTGCAGCCTTTCCCCGCGAGGCACCCTAGTCCTTCTTTGCAGTTATGTACCCCTTGAGCTTTTCCACTCTATTAGAGCCCATTTTTGGGCCTTGAAGCCCATTTCCTTATGCAATGGATTTCCTATGTTATTTTTTACTAATAGACGTGTGACTTTTTTTCGAAATAACCCTTAATTTGGAATTGTTTCATCTAAAAGGCTTTCCAAGTGACCAGCGCTTTTGGAAAACAAATGTCAGTCATCTTCAGTGATCTTATTCCGATAAGATATACATGATCAATTATATGAAGTTATCAGCGAAATGATACACATGCACAAATGTAGAATTGTCCGATTGTCACGCACTAAACATTGCAACTTCGGTATATATTTCGCCATCGAGTGAAAATGGCAGACGCTGTCAATTTTGTCTCACATCACTCGAACACTCTCAATCACTTTTCATTTCCTTGTCCATTTATCCATCACTTTCGTAAATTTAATACGTCATACTCATGACCAATGAAACCGCTACGAAGCCCCATCCATCCAAACCCCCTGTCACCAGCATTGATATAGCTTCACCAATTCCACCAAGCACGCACAGACCAGCAGGACGGCTCCGGATAGTCCCATCCCGACGGAATGGGACGACGACGAAGGAACGCGTCACCAACCCCACCCCCCACAGCGCTCCGAGGGCGACGCATCGCCCCTCTCACCTTAACGACGATTAACGAGCGCGGGCTCCGCACCCCGCACGGAACCTGTCCTGACCGCAGGGACGGCACCCCGCACGGAGCCTGTCCTGACCACGGGAACGGCACCGGGGCGGCAAATCTGCCTGCTATCACATCTGGCGTGCACGGGACGGCCGAGCTCAGCGCCGGTCCGCAGCTGACATCCACGGACACGCGCCATCTGCTGACAGGAAGCTCCGCCGGCTGTTCGATGTAGATAAGGCGTTTGACGGCGGAAACGGACTGGCCGGGCGCCCCCGCGGCGGCCGCGCACAGGAGGGAAACAGACGGGCCGGGGCGTGAGCAGCCTGTTCCGTGTGCACTGTGCACTGTGCAGCGGGGTACTACCAGCTGGCTCCAGAGTCCAGTGCACGGTGTGCAGTGGGGTATTGTCAGCTGCCTCCTGCAGAGTCCAGAGTCGTGCTTCTATTCATGGCCAAATATGCAATGCTCGTTAAGCGATAACGTAGCTTTTCCGTTAGTTAGCTTTCTGCTTAGGGATTATATTACTCTGATTTCCTTTGTGATGTCTTCTGTATGTTCGAAGAGGTAATAATAATGAAGTATAAAACCTATCTAATGATTATGAAATAAGTCAGTATTTCCATGACATTGACGTTATAGTTCGACAAATTTCGTATATTCCATATACCTACATTTTCAAGCACAAAGGTCACGTCATCTCTCCAGGTCAATTTCTGGGTTTGAATTATTCAACTGTGCGATATTCGCTCGTTGTACGTGGGCTGTTCAATAAGTAACGTTAAATGTGCTATAATTCAATAACCTTAAGTAATAGAGAAAAACAATAAACACTACAATAATTTATGAACAATTTGCTACAAAGTGCTTATTTGCGTTTTTCCTAATATAATTTGGTTTTCAACCACGGGCATCATGGAGACATTGATGAAGCAGCGTTCGCGTTATCGAATTTTCTGTTCCTGGCCGGCGAAAATTCACCAGCAAAATTTTACGCGAACCTCCGCGAAGTTGATTAATCAGGACACAATGGCCTTTAACAAATGTTTGGCAGTGGATTCAGCGTTCAAAAAAGGAAAAATAGCATAAGACAAGCCTCGATCTGCGAAGACCAGTGACCGTCGCCACACCTGAAACGACCAAGAAGGAAGGTGGAAGACGGCAATGCTGTGGCGATTCCTCACCCACCGTACAGCCCTGATCTGATGCCGTTAGTCTTCCATCTGTGTGGTCCACTGAAGAACTTCCTTCACGGTCAGTGCTTTGCGACTGATGAGGAATTGAAGATGACAAAATACGGTGCAGAATCAACGGCAAGGAATTATTCAGGGCGGGATTTCGGCGTTGGGTGGAGCGATGGGAGATGTGCGTGATGGTAAACGGTGACTGGGTGGAGAAACAAGTTGTGGAGGCCTAGGGAGCTGGATGAAGAAATACGACACAAACGAGAAAAGCCATTTTGTAGAGGAGATTTCAGAGATCAATTTGGTGTTTTACCCATGTCGCGTCAACCAAAATTTGACTGAAATACAGATGATTTTACGTTACTTACTGCACAGCCATGTAATTCACTGCGGAATGTTATTATTTAAATAAAACAAATATAAAAGGGTCATGAAACGAAAGCTACATATTTTGGTATGCAGCTTTCGGGCTTCGCGCGACCTAGGTCAGGCGTCGCCCCTCATACAGCTGCAGTGTGCCTGGCGCATTTTTCTGCCTGTTGATGGTGGGATCCTTTTTCCTAATCAGGAAAGCCTTGAAGGTCAACAGTCGTCGTCAGTCAGGACCTCTCGTTACGATGGACGTGTTGGCCACGATCTTTTGCCGGGTCAGCCGGGTGTCATGCTTGGCCTGAGTGTGCTGCTGGGGTTTTCCGTTATGCAGATATATCGTCAGGCGCCGGGACAGGGTTGTGGTGGTGATGCCCATGTATTCACTTGTTGGGAGGAGCGCACAGTCTTCTTTGTTGCATTTGAAGTGGTAAACGACGTTGCTCTGCTTCAGTGATGACTTATCACTGGCCATTGGTCATGCTGTTCTTCATGATGAATGATGTTGTTGTAGGGCTCTGATAGTAGATATAAAGCTTGATTCGGTCTTCTGGATGACCAGGTTTGCAGTTACGTCTGATGTTATTCAGCGCCGACTATTCTGATCTGTATAGGTGGTGGTCATCTGCTTTTTGTAGTAGAGGCTGGTAGTGTTGCCTTGGTCCGATGTTGTCATAGTTGGGTTGATGTGCTTGTCGATGGCGGCTTGCATTTGTTGGTCGATAGTCGCCAAGTTTTGGTCATTGTTCACCAAAACTTGCTTAATTTCCTGCAGTTCCTGGTCGACCAGCAGCCAGGCAGAGCAGTCCTTCAGGGCTCTGTGAAAATAAGCCCTGACAACGCCATTCTTGCAGCGATTGGACACTCGCTCTTGCCGTTCAAGCACCTCCCCTTGTTGGCCGGCTTGCGGTAGACGCTGGCAGTTGCCGTCTGTAGCTTCCTTGATGGAAATATCAAGGAAGCTGATGTTGTTAACTATGATGTCTTCCACAATAAAGCTCAGGCCAAAGACCCTTTCCAGGTCTCACGGCTTGCCATCTCATCGATAACGGTTAAGCCGTGGAACAGCTAGTACTGCATCTGGATTTGGTTATATGAGGTTCACAATTCTGAATTCACATGCTCTGCGATAGACGCATAATTACATCTATGCCGATCTAACGGATTTCCGCAAGCATTTTAGCTCCGTTACTACTGACTAGCTTCCCATAATGACCGCAACAAGCATAACCTACAGTCTATATGCGTGGGAAATGTGAGGCCTGTTCTACTCTCGTTTGAGTTTCCCGACACGTCACGACACGTTTCTCGACAGATAGGCAGACCTATAGTGACAAGCCGGTGGACAACGTGACTATTGTATCACGACTGGCCTTGTCACCGCCGCGCCGTGAGAAAGGTTCGGATAAATTAGAGGTGCGATGTGTTGGCTCGCTAACCAGCCTGTTAAGGCAGAAGAACAAAGTTATGTTCCCGTTCAGATTTTTCATTCGGATTTCAGAATCAGAATCGGAATAGTAATCGATCGTGAAAGTGTTGATGGACGATTGACATCGACAATCTAATATGCAACAGCTAAAAAACGTAGAATACCCATCTTTAAAGCACATTTGATAAAAATATCCGAATTAAGTCGATATCCAATTTTTATCTGTAAAACCCATATCTGAAGCTTAGCCTACGTGATGACTGGTAAGTTATATCAATACCTTAATGTATTTGGAGCAATTATCGACGAAATACCAACAAATTATTTTTGACGAATTATGAACCAGTAAATCACCCATGCTGGGTCAGGACCCGGGAGTCAAGTAGGTAGTTCTAAATAATCCTTTTTCTATGTGGAAGAGCACTCAACCCACTTATGACGGAGGAGAGGGCGATTAACACGCGCCCTGGAGGTCTTCTGAGAAATACACGCACTGGATGGTGGGGGGCTGATTCTGCCTCCCCTCGAAAGCGGCTCCGATAGGACTAGAGAAAACGAAAATACCGTTCAAAACGCGTCAAAAATAATTTGCAAGCAATGACAGTCATTTTTGGGCTCAGTTCAATATTAAGGTCACCAGAGGTCATCAAAGGTCAGATTTTCAATTTTTAAATCTTCTCTCCAGAAGCCCCCAATTATCTCGGGAACTCAGATAGCTAGAAACAAACCTAAACAAATAATCGTAAGGTCTTGAAAAATGCAATGGCCATCGGTGTCCATAAATTAAAGCTGCAGACAAAAAGCTTAGGCTTTAAAGGACATAAAAGGTAAAAAAGCATCATGCTTGGCAAAACATTTTTATTCTTCTCACAAATGGCTCTTACCTAAAATAAGATAAGGCAATAATGATAAAGCCTTTTTTTGTCAAGACGCTTCGAATCCTATGCATGTTGATCAGCTTAACCCGCGCACTGTAGGGAGGATGATTTCCGC
>VOPJ01009761.1:0-31190 GCA_014673585.1 Semibalanus balanoides
CCTCCCCATTCCTCCCCGCCCCTCCCCATTGCTCCCCGCCCTCCCCATTGCTCCCCGCCACTCTCCAGTCCTCCCGTAATCTCCCCTCTCTCACACACACACACTGGGCCCGATGGACCAAAACCAGCGGCAGCCACTTTGGTTGAGGTCAAATGAAACATTGGCGACTAGCAGTGGCAGCAAGTTAAGCTCGTGATATAATTTATCATATCTGTTTACACGGATGTGTTGAGTTCCTTCGACATGTCGGTAAATGATGAGTCTTTCAGAGTTTAGGCTGCTAAAAGCGGAATTATTTGAAAGACCCTTGCTTTTGACAATGGATGCAAATAACTTAATCCAGCTTTCAAGTACGTTTCAAATCATCAGACAAAACGTCATGCCATGGCTCGAATGCAAACAGCTTCAGAAGGTCACACATCCAGCCAGACATGCATGCAGAACTGCCTACTATTCAGTGCGGAATGGTAATACGATGTATCCGGCTATAAATGGCCGGCTGAAAACATCAGCACGTCAGGCGACCGGTCAGCACGACGCAACAGGCAGACTGTAATCCGTCACACATTATTAGCGACCTTAGCAGAACTCCCGTGCCGCTCATGGCGGGTGACGCAAAACCCTGTTGAGGGCCGCTCGCGACAGGAAATTCCAGAATTCGCTTAAGCCCGGTCCTAACCGCATCCGTCCCGGTCCTCACCGCACCCGTTTACGCACGCCCGGGCCCGTCTGGACCCGAGCCGAAACATACCAGAGCCGAGTCTGTCCCTATCCGTAACCTTCCGTCCCGTCCGGTCCACCTCCCGCACCCATCCCGTCCCCCTCCCTCTACACACAAAACCGGACTGAACCAGGCAGCACCTACCCTCGCCATCCCATCCATCTAAGCGCGAGGCCAGTCGCGCCGATACGGATCTTGAAGCTCGCGGCGCGCACGAGGACGGGCGGCGGGCGGCGGGCGGCGGCGGAGGGCGGCGGGCAGGTAGGCATGCCAGGTAGGTAGGCAGCATAGGCGGTTGTCCGTGTTTAGTGGAACCCGGCTGGGGCCCGGATTCCTGACCGCGGCCCCACGTGTAGTTGGAACAGGAAGGTCGTCACAATGGAAAGGCCGCGCAGCCTAGTTGGCGGTTTAACAGACTGTCCAGAGTTACAGCAGAGTTACAGCAGAGTGACAGCAGAGTTACAGCAGAGTGACAGCAGAGTCCAGAGTTACAGCAGCCGACCGCCTCCGACTCAGATGCCTACAGACTCCGGACCGACTCCGACTCGGCAGATATCGAGCGACTCTGACTCCGACTCCTAGACTCCGAGCTGACTCTGACTCAGAGGTCCGACCGACTCTAGACCAACGCCGACCGTGCAGCAGGCCAAAAGAACAGGAAGACGGAAGACGGCAGGCACGTCCAAGGACTGGAAAAAGGAGGCGCCTCTTTACAGCTGGCAGCTTAAGATACCCGAATCGAACCTCTGCCGGGCAGCTGACGGCTTCCAAAGCCGTATGGATCGAGCCCCCGGGAAGCCCGACATAGTCCACCTCCGCCGCGACGAGCCTTCCTCAGCCGAACCAGCACCCAAAGCTCTCAGTCTCCATCTAGGCCAAGCTTCAAGCTTTCAGAGCAAGGGCTTTTCCCGAGCCTGGTCCCCGCGGCTATCAACTGCTGCCATATCTGCTCAATTGCCGGAGCCCGGACATATCACACGTGTCCCACGACACCCGACACCAATCTGCTGGCCGTCAAATCACCGGAGGCCCGAGCTTGTGACAAGCTGCACACATGAATGACAACTAGGTGCCTGAACGGGTTTAACGCGTGGCGATTGTGGAACGCCATCGTGGCACGGCGCGCCAGGAATGCCGCTCGACGGCGATATTGGCGCAAGAACGCCGCTCAACGGCGATATTGGCGCGGCAGTGCCGTCGCCTCCAGTGGCTAACTTAGCGTGACGAACGCGAACGGTACATTGGGACGGCGCCTTAGTCATAGGGAAATGTCGCCTCATAAACTTAGAAAAAATAACATTACTCGTGCCGGTTCCATCAAGATAGATGTAAAGGATTTCAAAGAAAGAAATCGCCCAAAATGCTTACAGGCTGCTTTTAAGATAGCCTTGTAAATGGACACTTCAATCTGAACGAATAAGATAATGTCAATCTAGCGTCAGTTTCAAATAGTTTACATTTTTGAAATGTAACACGGTAATTGCTCATACGATAACAAGAACTGTTTTGGGGAGTAAAACGCAGTTTCCAACGTAACCGGAGAGATAAGGAATGTAATAATTCGGCCGGATCACTTTCCAAACCCTGATATGCGACAGAAAGTATGTTTTAGGGGTGACAATCAAATAACGCACTTTGTATTACTTGTTCTCAACATGAAACAATTGCTGATACAAAATAAAGTAAATGTTTATTATTTTTCCCGGCATGTACCTGCACAAACATATTCTGACCATGCTCTGATCTTGAACATGTGACGCATCATAATTTTACCAAGGCTGAGGGCATCGCAGTACCATCGCATCACCATGCAAACCACGCTATTCCAGGGATTTACACCAGTAAGTACCGCGTTGTACCTGCATTGGAGAGGACTCATGTCCAATCTGCAGTCTCGGTTGGCTCAGCTATATCCATAAAAGACATTGTTACTTTTGCAGCCGGCAAGAGAACAGCATCGTCAGACATACAGCGCCCACCAACATCGTTCAGGCCCCGTCCGAGTGTCCCCCGATGCCCTCGTGTCCCCACGCCCCGCATACACGTATGATATGGGTCACACATTTCGCCTGTAGGAGTGTGGACTATACGCGCATACAGGGTCAAACATCCGGGCCACTACTGATCTCATCCTGCTACACAACCCCACAGCAGTATCGGCTACCACATTCCACTGCATTCACCATCAAACGCAATCACCACCCAGGGCACGGCTCGCTCTTCCACAATAGGACCTACGCGACCACCTTTTTCGGACCCTTTTTCCTCCCGGAGACGCCGCTTTCTCCCGAGTAGCGTCCGCCTCAGCAAATCGGCAAGGGCATCCCTCGCCGTCGCGCCTTTCCCCTCATCTTCATGCGGACTCGGCGTTCCCAGCGACCCCCCCCCCTCCCCCCGTTCCTTCCGCAACAGTCGACACTCGTCCGAGCAGCGGCGGACTTGAGAGGTTCGCAGGAGAGCAGAATGAATCGCCTGCTCCGGAGACAGACGCTGCACGATCCGTGCAGCCTTCAGCCGAGGTCGACTGGACTGTCCGTCAGCTGCGGGTCAGTCCGTCAGCTGCGGGTCCGCGACAGACTCCAGACTAGGCCGCACCATCCCCCACTGACTGGACTGTCCGTCAGCTACGGGTCCGGGCCAGACTCCAGACTAGGCCGCACCATCTCCCAGTGGTGGTGCTCATAAGGCTTCGGTCAGGTGGAGGTTAGAGTGGAGGTTTGAGTGAAGTGGACATGGGACATGGGCGAAACCTTTTCGTTACTGGTTGGTTAAATTGAATGATGAAACCTAGTTTTGCATCCCAAGAGCCTATACAAATGCCAGTGAGAATATTTAGGACATTTCAGTTTCCGTGACTGAAGTTTTCCCTCCGCCTAAGGAATGCTGGAGTGACGACCCGTTCATTTTCGCAGCACTGAGTGACGTCACACAGCAGCCATCGAGTGACGTAATATGGCAGCAGTGGGTGACGTCACACTGCAGCCAGCACTGGACAAACACCACCGGATGACTCCACAGTCCACAGTCCACATCACAGTACCGAATGACACAACATTACATCTCGGCGCACTGAAGCAGCATACCCCGCAGCACCACCCTCAGCCCATCTCGTGTTCCACCGCAACGCCAATGTCGGATCACAACGGTGGCTGGTGCGGCACAGTCGGCCTGCGACGAATCGCCGCCGTCTGCGGGCTATCTCAGCACACGGCACCGCGGAAAATCCATTTCACGGGCCGTTCGGCGGTAATCTTCGCCGCGGCGACTCCGCCCAGCTTTCGCCGTCCAGAGCAGACCCGGTTTTTTGCCTGTTCGACCGTCCGGAATAACGCATACGGACTGGACAGATAGGCATAAGTATGCGCGACCTGCGCTATCTGACTGTGACAAAGCGAAGGGACCTGCGCTATCTGCATGTCACACAGCGAAGGAGACACAGATCGGCAGAAGGCTCTCGAAGCCGCGGCAGCTCGGGCTTCAGCACACGGTGAGGCGATCCAGCGAGCCCAAAGAACAGGTGGGCTAAGATTAGGTGGGCTACCTCTCACAGTGACACATCGCTCCCGCCATCAACCACAAAGGAAAAATGGCCCGGATTAGAGGTGGTGCATGGACACTGGAAATACAGCAGATCTGGAAAGCCCCAGCATCAGTAGCAAACTGGGTTGGGTTTCAATGAGATAGCAATGAGCTGGCTTTGATGAAGATTCACTTGCATCAGCTGAGGTGACGATTTTTGACCAGTAATAGGTACCTTGCTCGAAAAGGGCTGTTCTAATGCTAAGTCCTATGCCTATTTTAGCACATAGTATAGATGGAATAATTCCATAGCTCACAAATGGCGATATATCGCGATATATGGCGATATATCGCGTCAAACACGGCATTTATGCCGTATATGGTGATATTTGGCGGGGTTTAGCGCGGATATCTATTTTTGGGGGAAGTACGATAACTAATTATTAATCAACACGCAACATTTAACAGTCAAAATTTAAATAGTTACTTTTCACCTGCATCCTTTCAGAAAACGTGATAAGAAACAACAGCAAAAATAGCTCAGCACACCCTGATTTAAAAAAGTATAAATTTATACCCAGCGAATAGACAGCCCAATCAAAACGTCCGGAGCTCCGACGGCGGATTTGAATGGCGCCGCGGTTAAGAGCGACTCCCAACCGACCCAATTCAAGCCTCATTCACACAAGAACGGCCGTGATCGAGCGGCACACTGCTGCCTTAAAGGCCGCTGAATACCAGTCATTGTGGCCGCCATGACGTCATGATCGTCGCCTCCCTGAAATGTACCCGGCCGCTTAACAATTGATGGTGCCATTCAACGCGGGTATGGCGCCGCGGAGTTTGTTTGTTTGGTTATTTCGGGCCGGGAAAGAGAGGCAACATATCGTGCAGCGGAGGTGGATCCGCCGATTACCGGCTCATTCACACGTGTGTCGCGGAACACAAGTGTCAAAAAATAGCAGTACCTACAGTGAACACATTTTCAACAAGTGGATAACATTCAGGCATTTATTCGAGTACGTGTATAAAAACAGATTCAAGGTAGGGGCATTAATGACAGCCACCAAGGTAGAGGAGACGGGAAGGTATAATGTGGAAGCATACTGAACGTAGAAGTCACGAAGTGCACTATGACATGGAGAATGGAGGTATAATATACAATTGGCAAGTTAAGAAGAAGAAAGTCAGCTAAGAAACCCGCTTGCCGGAAAATTAGGTAGGGAAACCAGCCTCTAGTCCGTGATATCATGTTAACCCCATGTCAGTTCTACAAGGACTCGCCAACATTTATCATTAATGTTGATTTTTATCAATATTTTATTTCTCGACGCAGATCAGTGCACTCAAATACAATCACTGTCCATAAAAACAGCTATTTCCGAGCAACTGAAAGCGCCGAAGCCTCAGTTTCATTCGACTTCATGACTCGCCATAAAGGAAGCACCACCACCAGCAGCACCACCACCACCGCCACTGCTGTCGCTACCATCTCCATCGCGGCTGCTGCCGCCGCGCTGACCAGCGTTATAAATCACGACTCGCAGCCAATAATCGGGTCGGGTCACGCCCGCCGGCAGTACGTGCCGGGGGTCGCGTCGGGGGGGGGGGCCACCGTTGCCGGTCAGCCGCCCGCACGCTCCGGGTTCGGGCGCGCGCCAGCCGCACGTGTCAGGTGAGGTAGATCGCAGCCAAAAGCCGGCTGTGCGACCGGTCGCCCGAAGTAGGTGGGTGACAAACGAGCCGTCTGAGGGCGGGAGCCGACGCCACGGGTAGGGGCGTATGTCCTCAGAATATTTTAACCCTCCCGCACCGCACCCGTCGTCCGTCCGTCCGTCGTCCCGTCGCACACACCGGCCTGTATAAGTGTATATGATATCTCTGTGGGGGGGGGGGAGACGTCGGGGAGGCGTCTTGAGCCGTGATACGGGTTTCCAGGCAGCGAGTCAGTCCGCTCCGTCAAATGGCAGTGAGCCGGACGGTACCGGTCCCATAGCGGGCTCTGTCAGCGACCATTTGACGGCGAACGACCACTTGGAAAGCCATCCTACGACAGCGGATAGCCAACCGGTACCCGTGACACGACCAGGCAGAGCCAGGAGTTGTCCAGGAAACGGTCGGCAGCGACCAGGCGCAACCAGGAAGCGTCCAAGAAGCGGCCAGCAGCGGCCAGCAGCGGCCGACAGTCGCGCGACAGGAAATATCTCGTCAGAACGCATTCCAGACGCTTGTTCAGTGCAACAAACACAAACTCGTGATTCACGGAAATATTTGCGCTCCGTCAAGCTCGCACCGAGTTGCATACCCATACCCTGATCTCATGCACCAGTGTATATTTACCGAGCGAAACGCTCAAGAGGCACACACTCATTTCCATTTCGGCACATCACCCCAGCGGCGCGCAGTACCAGTACCGTATGTCTGCGCGTATGTCTTGTGTGCAGTGTGCACTCTGCATGTGTGTCTGTACGTGGGTGTATGTACAAAAGGTCAACAGCGCCTCTGCACTGGTCGTGTGAGTCTGCTGGCGGCTCTGCCGGCGGCGACACCAGCCGAAACCTGTGCCGGAACCAAGACGTGTCAGCATCGCTATCGAGCCCGTAATGTCACCGTCTCCAGTAATGGCCAGACACAGTCTCCTGTAATGGCCGTAATAACACAGTCTCCAGTAATGGCCAGACGGCTCGTGTTCGGAATGTGTCCGCCGGAGCAGCGTCCGGGCGGCAGCGGGCGGCGGGCGGCGGGCGGTGGGCGGGCGGTGGGCGGTGGGCGGTGGGCGGTGGGCGGTGGGCGGTGGGCGGTGGGCGGTGGGCGGTGGGCGGCGGCGGGCGGCGGGCGGCAGGGCGGCGGGCGGCGGGCGGCGGGCGGCGGGCGGCGGGCGGGGCGGGGGGGCGGGGCGGGGGCCGGGGGAGCGGCGTGTGGCGGTGGGCGGCGGGGCGCGGGCGGCGGGCGGCGGGCGCGGGAAGCGGCGGTCGGCGGGCGGCGGGACGGCGGGGCGGCGGGCCGGGACGGCGGGCGGCGGGCGGCGGGCGGCGGCGGCGGCGGCGGGCGGCGGGCGGCGGGCGGCGCGCGGCGGGCGGCGGGCGGCGGGCGGCGGGCGGCGGGCGCGGGCGGCGGGCGGGCGGGCGGCGGGCGGCGGCGGGCGGCGGGCGGCGGGCGGCGGGCGGGCGGTGGAGTGGCGGGCGGCGGCGGGCTGGGTGCGGCGGCGGGCGGGCGGGTGGCGGGCGGGCAGTGGGCGGTGGGCAGTGGGCGGCGGCCGGCCCGCGCGGCGCTGTATTTGGTCGTGTCTGACTGATGCGGCCCACTCTGCTGCCGGCCGGCGACCGTCGGCGCGCGTTCAGCCCGCATTGCCGGCCATCGACGATAGAGCGGGGCTCGTCAGTCGTGACAGGGCGGCAGCGAAATGGCCGCAGCAGTTCCAACGTATATAGTCCCAATCAGCTTTGGAATTTTGACCTTTTCTGAACTTTTTGGTTACAAATAATTTTGCTCTCTTCATTGTTTTTCTGGATATTTGATATCTTTTGACTATTCACCTGATTTTACAGGGATTTTGTAGTAAAGTTAAAAATAATATTGACCTCAAGGATTTTAGACCAATTACAAATAAGGAATTTTAACTTTCCAATTGAAAAAAACTTTTATGTTTCGAGTCAGCCAGCGAGTGACATGTCATTCCCAGATGGTCATGTCAGCGAGTGACATGTCATTCCCAGATGGTCATGCCAGCGAGTGACATGTCATTCCCAGATGGTCATGTCAGAGCTACATGCAGGACAGAGTGTATTCAAGAACGTTTGCTGACGTCCACGCCACAATGCATCCACCCTGCACCAGGAGCCTATATGTAGGTCAGTCAGAATGCACCTAGGCAGACATGGCGCTGGGAGGCCTATATCGTATGTCATACATCGACATATCAAGGTGCACAACGGATGGTAAATCGAGCCCAGTTCGACTCGTCGACCAGTCAGTTCCACCAGCAGCTAAGCCTCCAACACTACCACTGCCGTCGCCGCTGCCGCTACCGCTGCTGCCGTTGAGTTTCACACAACTCCCATCTTGTGGCCGCGGGCAAAAAAATGAATTCCTCCCAGCGAGCTGAGAAAGCTAAGAGCGGCGGCGGCGGCGAGCCCCGGCTGATTACATTTCAGATTGAAAGGTTTGCGACATCCGACAGAGATGGAGCAGGCCGCTGATGCCACACAGAGGGTTCTGTAAAGAAGCCGCGCGATGTTTATCTGCAGCCACCAAGGATGGGGTGCTCGAGGTGCTCTTCGATGCTGTTCGGACAGGTTCACCTGATGGATAACGGCGGTTCGGAGATTAAAAAAGTTGCATGTAAGCAGGATCCGAGGGAGCATGTTTCTGGAGAAGGGTGAATGCATCGAACGTTGTGTAGTTGTGGTACCCTTACCTGGCCTCAAAACAATTAAGCTGCACTAAACTGGCGTTCATTTTTTATGAAGCCAGCTTCAACCTGCTCTGCACTGCTCGCCTGCTCTGAGCTTTAGCTTAACTGCGTAATTGAACAGTAAATTAAGACGAGCCAAAAGAATAAAATAATATAAATGCATGCAAATGTCGCGACGCCGCGTTATATTAAATGCTTTCCGACCAACTACTTACCACTTATCATTAATACAGCCGAGGAAAAGTCGAAAAGAGCATTCACTGGAATTATGACACATTCTTAACATAACCACATGGTATATACCATCTGCCTTCACAGCCAAGCATATGACTACGGACATGTGAAAACACACACACACACACACACACACACACACACACACACACACATACAATCAAACATCCTACTGCTCCTCAACTCCCACGGGTCGGGCCGAGCTCGACAGACGGTAACAAACCACGTCGGCCACGCGTGAGGCGCAAGTCGGACTTTACAGGGCCATAACCTGGCAGCAGCCCGGCTGCAGCGGCCGCAGATGGCCAGGGCAGTGGGCGGCCGCTACCGGGGAGCTCGTGACTCGCTGCACCGCTGCCGCCGCGCCCAGCCAGCGCCTAGCCAGGGCCTGCCAGCGCCGCCGACCAGCCTCCCCATCACGACATAGGCCTGACCGCAGTACGCCCCTGTGTTCTGACCGCAGTACGCCCCTGTGTTCTGACCGCAGTACGCCCCCTGTGATCTGACCGCAGTACACCCCCTATGATCTGACCGCAGTACGCCCCCTGTGATCTGACCTCAGTACGCCCCCTGTGATCTGACCGCAGTACGCCCCCTGTGTTCTGACCGCAGTACACCCCTGTGATCTGACCGCAGTACACCCCCTGTGATCTGACCGCAGTACGCCCCCTCTGTTCTGACCGCAGTACGCCCCCTGTGTTCTGACCGCAGTACACCCCCTGTGTTCTGACCGCAGTACGACCCCTGTGCTCGCCACTGCTGCTGGGTCACCGGTATAGAGGTGTAGCTGGGTCACCGGTATAGAGGTGTAGCTGGGTCACCGGTATACGTCACGGTGTAGCGGTCGGCAGCGGTGACGGGGTGAATGGTGACAGCGAGGCGGCTCAGGTGAAGCAGGCAACGGAATATCTCTTTCATTTCGTTGACTCTTGTTCACTTTAAATCTTGTTCATTTCGTCCGAAGTCAACGAAAGCAAACGATTACGGAAACTTTTGACTTCGTGCTATGCAAAGCAGCACAAAGCCAGCATGGGTTATAAGGTATTGAAGGGTTCGGAGTCCCACGCTTTTCGATAAGCAACTAACTTATGTTTATTATTATTCATAGCATGAATTCCAAAGTTTACGTTATCACGCAAGTTCTTGATGCAGTTTAACTCCTAAGGATGACAGCAGCTGGCAGTATTGGCCAGTAAGCGGGTGAGCCACAGGCACCAAACTTATCCGTCCTCTGCCCGTGCCATGCAGAAAAGACCGATAAGTCGCCATATATGAGATTCCCAGATAGCAATTTCCGAAAACAAACTGAGCCGATTCTGATTTATCTTTATGGTTCGAGCCATGCTGCAGAACAATACCCATGAACGCGGTAGAATATTGGACGAGAGGAAATAAATAACGACGAATGTGCAAGCGAATATGACTGTTGCGAGCATGACTTTTGGTCCGCCAGCAATTTTGCGTTTTCGTCATTGCATTCTGGGAATAAGGCCACTAAAAAGATCAAGAGCACGTAATAGGCTAAAAATAAAAAAGATGATGGATCAAAACGAAAGAGCGGAGTGTACGTCACAACCACGTCACAAGCACGCCACCTGCAGCCGCATCAGGAATTATCTCCTTATATCACCCACGGCACCATTAATGGAACACGAGCCCATTCTGAGCATCAAGAGAGCTCGTTTCGTTTGGTTTGCCTGAGTCACCATATCACCGCCCCTCAACCACAGTCCTCTGACGTCACTACCGGGCACAGCCAGCACCTCTCGACGTCACTATCGGGGCAGCCAGCACCTCTAGACGTCACCACCATCGCAGCCAGCACCTCTCGACGTCACTACCAGCACAGCCAGCACCTCTCGACGTCACTACCATCGCAGCCAGCACCTCGCGACGTCACTACCATCGTAGCCAGCACCTCTCGACCTCACAACCTTCCGACATAGCCCGCACCTCCACTGGCCCTTCTCTCTCAGCGCGCGTCTGTGTGTGTGTGTGCCTGCGTGTCGTGTGTGTCTGCGACAGAGGCTGACAGTACAATAGACCCACTGCCTCGGAAGCGGCTGCGTTCTGTGGCGACTCCCAGCGATGTCTGTCGGCCCTCCGACTCCCTGGTCCGGGGACGCGACTCGAGACTGGTGTTTCACGACCATCAGGGGAGAACTCAGGCATCTGCGCTCGCCGGCCAGATTCAATTCCAGCATTCAGGGCGTTCTGAATTAGACACAGAGACGGTGATTTGAGCGGTCTAGTGGCCGCTGCACCGACGGCAGCAGTAAAAGGCGTTTTAATCTTCAGACAGCGCAGGTCGACTTTTCAGACGGTGGAGGTAGACTGAGGATACCGGGGTCTTTTGAACCGTTTCGGACCGGCCTTATTTGGTCTGGCCAGGGTTGCGCGTCGCGAAAAAGTAGTGGGAAAAGTGAGAATGTCACGCGTGTTCACTAGCAAAGCATGGACAGGAAATTGTCCGGTTCACGGAATAGTGCACACGCACAAGGTGTAAGCGGAACGAAAGGCAGCAATGACGATGGTCGCGACTCGTGACTAATCATGAATCATGCTTGGTTGTCTTCGATCGCAGTAGGCCGAGTCCATTCCTAACTATATACTCGAGGTTCGTCTCTACACTGTATGAAAAAGATTAAGCACCTCAGGGGTGACTAAATCGGATGCTAACGAAAGCTTCTCGGAACAAGGATCGGCTCTGAGTCTGAGGTACATGAACACCAAGTTTCACTTCATTCTGTCTGACACTGCAAATTATCCATTTAATTGTAAGCATATGCATTTTTCCGCATTTCCACAGGTAAATCGTCGAGTCATATAACCGGGATAGGAAGCGTTATATCACGAATAACGATCGGCATGATCACGGTGAAGGTCACGACTAAGGTAACGGATCCGAGATGCCACATCCTTCATCTTTCAGCGAAATTTCGCCAGGTGGAAGACGATCGAGGGCTGTAATCTGTTGACATTGGTTCCAATTACAGTATAACGACTGATTTAGTCTCTGCCTGGCACTATATCCGTGTCCGCTGCAACTTTTCCAGCCAAGTCTGCTGGCACCCTCCAAATAAAAACGATGGAGTCATCACCATTGCCAACCACGAGGAAAGTTGTGCAGAACCCGTGTACGTAATACCTTATCATCTGCAAATATACAGGATCTTAGCAAAAGAACAATGTCGTACCGAATTTAACCGTAATTTCATTTC
Source organism: Semibalanus balanoides (assembly GCA_014673585.1). NCBI lineage: Eukaryota > Metazoa > Arthropoda > Thecostraca > Balanomorpha > Balanidae > Semibalanus > Semibalanus balanoides. Next base: position 12,110 of record VOPJ01009761.1, read on the forward strand.
AAACAGGGCTTACCAGTGAAGACGTTAAAAAGACAGTCTGTTAAATGCAAAATGACGGACCTTGAACAATGAACATAATGACGAAAACATCATAAAATCCAAGCGAGACATAGCAATATCGCATTATAGTATATCCAAGACAGCTCGTACTGCACTTCATCACTTTATCGGTCAATCTTCCAGCGTCAATCACATTAGCTCGCTAATGCTCGCCAATGCATTTGTCGCTAGTCGCGCTGTTTCCCCACACAAGAACCCCTCCGACGTGGTAATACCATTAGCCGTTTTTCGTCGTGTTTCGAGCACGCTCAGTGGATGGCTGACTATAGTCAGCAAACATCCGGCAATGTTCGATCCAACAACTCTCCACTAATCACACCAGTTCGTTCTCGTAACACAATCACACAAGCGCCGGGCAAGACGCCACCGATGGCCTCAATCAAACAACATGATCAGTCGCAAAAAAATCCCGCTAAGTTCGAGAGATATTTTGACTTATCTAAATGAAAGCTCTAAATAAAGGATCATCTGCTAAAAAAAAACTTTAGCCCTTAGAATGTTTCAACAACAACAAAAATGTTTAATGTTTATCATAGCAGAAATATAATCATGTCTAATACATGGTGTCAGCTTTTGAACCCTTACGAGCTCGTCCCAGGCCACAGATGCGCGGGGACCGGCGGTGCAGATCGTTTACTGCTGAGCCGACAGGCCAAGCTCGTTCGGAGCTGCGCTGCGGCAGCTGTCCCGAAGCCATAGCGGCCCCTGTGCGACACGTCCAGAGCTGAGCGCAGCCTCCCCAAACACCACGTTGGAGAGGTTTAGTGCCGCCGCCGCGGGAGTCGGTCTGTGACGTCAGTGAACTAGTGACGTCAGAGATCCACGCAGATCACAGCCGTGCGGGCTGGCAGGTGCCGGCGCCAGGCGAAAAGACAAAACATTAACACAGACGTGGTATGCAAGCTGGGCTCATTTGTTATTTCGGTCAGCAGCATTTCAAACACGTACAAACCTGTAGCCAGTATTGTCGATCATCAAATCGGAAACATATTTTAACTTTGCTTTGTTTGTTATCCAGGATAGACTGCCGCATCATACCCAACCTCTGAAGTGTTGGCCTGACTGTGCGAGACAGCTTCTGTCTCGAGATGGGTCGAAGCCTCGGCGCCGTGCCGAGCCCAGCATTGCCGCTACACACTAACGATCATGCCCTAGCACGGCCCGGCACGGCCGTCTACCCCCCCCCCCCCTCCCCGAACGCCGCGCATCGATTCCGTCAGCAGCAGCATTACGAACCGGATCGATATCGTCGGTCGGCCAATGCCTTCCTTGTCGCCGACGTGTCCGGCTCGACGCCACACAACGTTCGCTGAAGAAGGATGGAAGAAGCCCCGGCTACGAGCGACCCAAGGGATGGCCGCCAGGGGATGTCTTTCTTGGCTTTTAGAGTCGCGCTGCTTTCTTCTACTACTATGGTTTCTCATTGTCGAGCGCGACACCATCGCTGGTTTCGAGCGCGACACCATCGCTGGTTTTGAGCGCGACACCATCGCTGGTTTCGAGCGCGACACCATCACTGGTTTCGAGCGCGACACCATCGCTGGTTTCAAGCGCGACACCATCGCTGGCTTTGAGCGCGACACCATCGCTGGTTTTGAGAGTGACACCATTGCTGGTTTCAAGCGCGACACCATCGCTGGTTTCGAGCGCGACACCATCGCGGATTTCGAGCGCGACACCATTACTGGCTTCGAGCGCGACACCATCGCTGGTTTTGAGCGCGACACCATCGCTGGCCGCCGGGACGTAAAGGCTTCTCAACCCCGTCAGCCGACTGACATGACATGACACAAAGATTGCCACGACATTGTTAGGATGGAACCAATTTTCCACACCACGAGAATCGATGATATATAATATGTGCGGCTGATGCAATATCGCCGGGCGTTGGCAGTGAATCGCAGCGAAGTTTGGCGACATTTGGCGACGTTCGGCTATGCTCTGCGACGCTCTGCGATGCTCTGCGACGCTCTGTGTGGGCGGCTGAGGCACTAATAGATAGCTTGTTGTCGTAGAGTGTCTCCGCGTCGTTGCATCGCTGCGTCGCCGTCTAGGCTCACCAGACTGCTGGCCGCCGTCAACGGGGCTGCAAACTGCGGCGGAGGAGCGGGCGACAGACAGCGGAGGAGCGGGCGACAGACAGCGGAAGGAGCGGGCGACAGACAGCGGAGGACAGACAGGAAGGTCGGCGAGCAGCCGATTGCGCCCCAGCTAGGCGCGACAGACCAGTGCTGATCAATAATGGCGGCCACAGGCGCGTTCGGACGCCCGCGGAAGGCAGGCACAGCGTCGTAGCAGTAGGCACATAGGCCGTGATCAGCGCCTGCGACCAGAGCCTGCGATCAAGCTCACGATCAGCGCAGTCTCAGAGACAGACACGACAGGCTACAGCCCGTGATCAGCGCCTGCAATCAGTACCAGCAGCGGCATCAGAGACAGACACGACAGGCTTCAGCCCGTGATCAGCGCCTGCAATCAGTACCAGCAGCGGCATCAGCGACGTCAGCACAGTAGTGCAGCGTCAGCTTTGCCAGAACAGACTTCCCTCGCCTGATAGTCACGCGCTAGCACTTGGCAAGTTGGCGAGGTGAAACAGACCGACTTTCAGCCACCTCACGGATGATGACGTCACGGATGATGACGCATAGCTCTAGTGGGCAGCGGCCCCGATGTTATAGTTGGACGCAAAATATTGGTCAAACACGTTCAGTATTACTGGCTACCTATCCGCAGAAAGAGAACAGACTTCTCGTAATCAGCGATGGTGTGAGAGAGGCAGTCCGCATTATAGTACTGAACAAATCACTCGTCTACAATGCAGACGAAGTCCGTCCCCAGTGCAGTGCCAAGTTGATCTGATGATGACGGCTACATTCAATTGAACGCCTGGCAGAAATGGCAGAAATGAGTCATCATTGCTGCTCAAGGACTGTGGCACTGGCATGTTTAGCATGGAGCAGCTGAACTCTTCTGAAGACTGAGTCATTTCATGTTATTATCTATTATTCCCGCCCCGCCTAATGTTCGCAGATGAACTATGCTTGCAATGTATGTCATATAATATTATTAAACAATGTTTGAAGCAAGGCACACTACCTACAATTCACAGGCACTCATTATGAGTGTAGCTTTAGTTGGATTCTTCAATATGCAAAATAATTTAATTATAACGTGACAGTCGATGTCACGCGTACAAAATATTTTACAAAATGGCAACCAGTTTCCAGAAAACTACTTTGTTTAACGGCAACAAATGTATAACGGCAACAAATTACACATACCAGAGGAAGGGCGTTAAAGCAATGATCTCATTCGAGAAAAGACAATAAAAGTTCGGGAAAACCTTTGCAAATATCCATCAGCAGGTCTTGTACATCCAATATCATACGGATCTCAACATCCCATTGTGAACGTGCTAGGTAGACTAAGCTAAGCGCTTTTTCATAATATGCTCAGTCAGGGCTATACCCTTCCTGAATATGGACAGATTACGTTCACGGACTAAGCTGCACTTATACTCAGCATCGAGAGCGAATGGTACCAAATCGCCTTTGCGCTGCCGCACGTGCGTATACGTTTTTTGGGTAGGTTGCTACAGAATACAGATCACAAACTTTATTTCCACATGAAAGAAGCCAACGAGCAGCACAGGAATGCGACAGGAATATAATTTTTGCCTTATGAAAGACAAATCACGAAAATGTGTAACATCTTATGTAATATCTTCTGGAAATATGCAACGCAGATTCGTGCTCTGGGAGGGTAGTTCGGCATCACAGCTTAGCGGCGAAATGCCGGTCATGCATGCAAAGCTTTCATGTGCACATTGTAGACCGACTGCCTCACGAAAGGAAATTCAAAACCCAAGTGGCGGCCTGACTGGTCTAATATCTGTTTCGTGAACTGTCGCTAGCGTATTTGGTGGTAACAGGAATGTCAGACCAAGGCAGCTCGCCGGCTCCGTTTAACACCAGCCCAAGGCTGAAAATGTCACATGTGGCGGATTTACAACACAGACAGCTAGGTCACAATGACCTGGACTGGGTTCAGAAAGCGCAATCGAAAAATATACGGACCGCGGTATTGTGTCTTTCCGACACCAGGCTTCAGGAGCTCATTCTGCCGACACCAGGCTTCAGGAGCTCATTCTGCCGACACCAGGCGTCAGGAGCTCATTCTGCCGGAAACCAGCTTCAGGAGCTCATTTCGCCGACAACCAGGCTTCGGGAGCTCATTCTGCCAACACCCAGCTTCAGGAGCTCATTCTGCCGACACCAGGCGTCAGGAGCTCCATTCTGCCGACACCAGGCTTCAGGAGCTCATTCTGCCGACACCAGGCGTCAGCGAGCGCTCATTCTGCCGAAACCAGCTTCAGGAGGCTCATTCTGCCGACACCAGCGTCAGGAGCTTCATTCTCCGACACAGGCTTCAGGAGCTCTTCTGCCGAAACCAGGCTTCAGGAGCTCATTCTGCCGACACAGGCGTCAGGCAGCTCATTCATGCCGAAACCAGGCTTTCAGCGAGCTCAATTATCTCGCCGACACCAGGCGTCAGGAGCCTCATTCTGCGACCACCCAGGCTTCCCAGGAGCCTCATTCTGCGGACACCCAGGCTTCAGGAGCTCATTCTTGCCGACCACCAGGCTTCAGGAGGCTCTTCTGGCGAAAAACAGGCTTCAGGAGACTCATTCTGCCCCGACACCAGGCGTCAGGAGCTCATTCTTGCCGACACCAGTCTTCAGGGGAGCCATTTCTGCCAGATCCACCAGGCTCAGGAGCTCATTCTGCCGACAGCCAGGCTTCAGGAGCTCATTCTGCCGACACCAGGCTTCAGGAGCTCATTCTGCCGACACCAGGCGTCAGGAGCTCATTCTGCCGACACCAGACTTCAGGAGCTCATTCTGCCGGCACCAGGCGTCAGGAGCTCATTCTGCCGACACCAGGCTTCAGGAGCTCATTCTGCCGACACCAGACTTCAGGGGCTCATTCTGTCATTCACTTAACGCATTCCGAAATACCTACCAGGCTCAAGTTAAGTTGTTAACCCGTTGTACAGCGTTATGACGTTACATAATAGACCAATAGTATACTTGCTAGTTGCTGCACACTGCACAGTATAACCACTTTCCAGCTGTAATACACCAAAAGCTGCAGCTCACAGCTCTGTGGACGTGAGCCCAAATACCGACACCACCTGACACGTGCAACAAAAGCTTCCGGCTAGAGTCCAAAGTAGTCCGACCCACATCCGACCTGACGGCAGTGGTGATGGCTGGCACAGACCCAGCTGTCCCTGCAGCAAGGTTACCATCTGGTAACGGGGCATACCCGGAGAGAATCCAACACAGTACCGAAACCGCCCTCCCCGGCGCCGTGCTAGCCCTGGCATTGGTAAGGTCGGTGTTAACGAAGGCTTTCTCAGCACGAGCGGAAAGAAATAAGCCCGACAGAAGCATGCAAGGTACTATTGGTTCCAAAATAAGCGTCCCGCTGGGTTGGCCGGCACAGCAGTTTAAGGGAGTATAACGCCTTGGGAAAATTATGGGAAATGATGGAGATGAGAACCACTTATCTGGGCACTCATCTACATCAATCCACATACTTTTCCAAGGCGGTATATTCCCTTTAACTGCTGTGCCAGCCAACCCAGCGGGACGCTTATTTTGGAACCAATAGTACAAATCTGTATGACAGCAGTACAATCGGTTAATCTATGGCTATGGTGCATCTATGGTGGTCTGTTGTGTGTCAAAAACAAGCGTTGTCCGCTTGTTCAGCATTGCACCATTTCAGCTCAAAGTTATGTAACGGTGGTGGTCAGGGGATGGCACAGCACCGGGGTGGCACGACAGGGAACCACAGACTGATGTTACAAATTAACAACCACGCGAATTGAAGGGACACTGCCGCCTTCGCAAAAATTATCAAATGTATGCCGCTTGTGGTGCTAAATATGAAGTAACTGCTATCGAACACGATTATGATATTTGTTTCTCACAAACAGTGCTTAATTTCATAAAAAAGTTTAGTTTTAATAATTGGGCTGATGACGTCATATGAAGGAATTTCGGGAATAGAGAAAACCCTCACGCTGCCATATGTACGGCTAATGTATGGCCCAATGTAAAACAAGTCGACTATCATCAACATTTAGTAAAGAGTGACGACGTCATCGGCTCAGGGTCCCCGTTCAAATACACTGGGACTGGTGATGTTACAGATTTCAAAACCAAACTCAAATTTCTTTGCGATTCGACCTCAGTGGTTGTTTTAACTTATACTGTACATAATTGCAATGCCAAGCACGGAAATTGGCTTTCTCAACTAAAATATAGTGTTAAGAGGTGGCAGTGTCCCTTTAAAGATAACAAACGCGAGGCTGTGGGTATTCGTAGTGAGCTTTTAAGTGCACATTTTGACGTTCAATAGGTCATTTGTGAACCGGGGCATAAAAGTCACTGTGCCTAGATGAGACCCCATGTTTTCCAAATAAATAAATAATAATAACTTACCAATCATTGTTTAGCACCATAAACCACAGCACCATACACCATAGCACCATAAACCAGCATATACGTTTTCATTACAAGCGAGCGCGAAGCGCGAGCAAGTCCTCACTGAATACGGGATTTTCCTCACTTATATACGGCCGAACCGACCCGGCCCAGCCCCAGCCGACCGTAACGTTTTTCAGAAGCTTATATCTTTGGAATTCCACATTCGATTGACAAGCAGTCTTCGCCATCTGATAGCCCCATGCAATCAATTATGCTACTAATTGAGTTTCGTCCCCGAGAGATGCGTACCCGTAGGAGGGTAGAACTTAACAATCGGCTGCCCAGCCCAGTCCCGGCCGTTCAGCCCAGTCCTGGCCAGCAGCGTTTGGCAATGTTGAGTTAGATGACAGCAGGCCAATTTTCTTGCTATCGGGTCTCTACGGGCTTGCTCGTCCTTCGCCGATTAAGGCGTCAATTACTGGTTTGATAAAACGGGGTTTGGTCTGCACCTTACGTATAGCGCCATCCAGCAATCACTGCCATCACATAAACGAAAGCTTTACTACGAGTTCAGCGACTAGCGAGACAGGGTTGTATAGCGGAGGCGCAGCACACGTGTTGGCGCGTCTGTCGACTCCACCCATACCGGCCCCGGGTCCACATTTCTCCGGAACGAGCAGCATTCCCGCGTGGCCCTTACGAGCGCTCATCCGTCATGCAAGGGCGTGCTCAGTTAGAGGGGTCATGTGATCTGCATACCATGAACGTTACAGACCGGATCCTGGGCGGTACAAACTCCCTGGGGTCGTTTCAACCAGGACAGCAGCATACGACCATGAGGCAGTTGTAGGTATGCTCACTGCTCAACATGTTGTGTTTATACATAATTCAGTGCAAAGAGCAGAGAGCTTCAGATAATGTTCAGATTGCAATACAACAAATAGCTAAAAAAGGTAGTTATCTATGTTTCCAAGCAGTTTTATATGAAAATAAAATGACTATGTACGCGCAGAATAAATGAGTCGCCGCCAGCAACGCACGATGTCATGTTCGACAAGCGACGAACAGTCACCCAGCTTGAATCTCTACCTCCTCCATTCCAGCGTGTCCACTACCCGTCCACTCCCGCCTTTGTACCCCTCCCCCCACCCGCACAACGGTTCCGCCGCCGCGTGCCCTTGCGAAACCAGGCGGCCGTCACAGCCCCAGTTGGCCGCCACGGCCACGCGCCAGTGCCTCCGCCTCCCACTCACCTGTATCGGACATGGCTCCGGGCGCGGCGGCCAGCGCCGCCAGCAGCAGAGTCAGCGTGCCAACCCCCATCTCCGGAGGTTCTCCTTCCCTCAAACGCCTCACACACTGTCTCTATCGCTCACAGAGTCCGGCGAGATGCGAGAGTCAAGCAACTACTCGGCGGAGCGCGGCGTAACGACCCTCACCCGCGGCACAGTCGCAGCTCACTGCCGCCGCGCACCGGGCCGCCGCTCGGCCGCTGATTGGTCGGCGTTTTACGTGACCGTGTGACGTCACGAGGCGCAGGTGGCCTGCGCGCGCAGCCGGCGGTCGGCCGATGGATGCATGGTGGGCTCGGACGGACATTGATTTGTTTAGGTGGCAACGCTTCGATGGATTCGTGATGCAGGCAGGCCGCTAAGCCATGTGCAGGGCGAGTCACGAGTGCATGGTGCACGGGTGAAGTTTCCTATTCAAATGGTGCCAGGTGGGTCACTGACCCACTTACTTCCCGCTTTGATTTACCCCACCAACTTTTGTCAGATTTGAACGGCTTCTGGCGTTAAAATGAACAGTTTTCACTTCTAACATGCAAAACAACCAGGCAATGTGATAGTTTGCACCACCAACTTTTCTGCAAAGCTCCACCCATTACATGGTGCATACTGCATGCGATGCAGTCGGTTTGGTTGTCCGAAATCCATGATCGCCGGAGCAAAACACTGTTAAACACATCCCATTCTACGATTCATCTACATGTGTTGTTAAAATTTTGAGTGCTCTGCGGCACAGTCTAACACTCGCAGGTGCAATGCGGCACAGTCTAACACTCACATATGCAATGCGGCACAGTCTACCTCCGCTTATGTGCTGCGGCACAGTCTACCTCCGCTTATGTGCTGCGGCGCAGTCTACCAGCAATGGCAGCGGACGGACAGAGACGTGCGTGCTGCGGTGCCCTCAGGCCTTGCTCATCACCAGTCCGCTGCCTTATGACAACGGAACACCTGCCGTCTAATCAAACGCCACGACGGATGACGAACACGGTTTGCGGCGGCGCTGACGTCCTATATTCGGTCATCCATAATGGTTTTACGAAGGCGGCGGTCTGGTGTTGCACGCCCACGCGGCATAGTTATACGAATGGATCGAACGTGGATGCGAGTGAGGGCGCCCTTGTGCGGTGGAGAGTTGGATCTTTTGCCGTGCCGGTTTTGGCTTGGAAGTGAGGCCCTGCTATGTCATCGGACCACCCACGTCAGATAGGTTAGATACATAGCGTGCAGTGGTATGTCTACCATCTGATGGCTGGGAGTCTGGCGAGAATTTGGTTTTCCCGTGTTGTGCCTCTTCCGCCAGTTTGATACATAGCGATGGATAACTATGTATTGAGATTTACGGCATAAAGCATCGTTAGACGACCAACTCGAAGGTGGGGCATTCCACGATAAATCGACCAAAGGGCAGTGGTTGGCAGCCTTCGTTACTTCACTTCTCCGTTACTAATGGAACTACTTTTTAATTAACGGGGTAACAATCTCGTTACTTTCAAAATAGGTAACGGACCAAGTAACTTCTGTTATTTTATAATAAAGTCTGTTACTCCCTTACTTATCTACGTTACTCTGTTAAACTTAAATAAGTAAAAACAAGTGTGTTGAGTGAGATAGTGGGTCAGTGTGAAAAGGACGGGCATCACTAGCGGGGGAAAAATAGAAGTAGCCAGTGGTGGGCACGGCTCCGCTAATCTACTAACCACTAATTAGCGAAACTATCTTTTCGTTTAGCGGATTAGTGCTTCCGCTAACTTTGGAAGCCATTAGTGGATCAATTACCTTCCGCTAAATTTAGTTCCGCTGACTTTAAGTCCGCTAAAAACATTTTGTGGCCTTAAAGGGAATAGTTCACATTGAAAAAAGAGAAAAAGCTCAGAAATGATGAAGAGAAGCAAGAAATTAAGTATCTATTACTAGTAAGTCAGAAACCTATTTTACGCGGAAAAAGCAATTAAAAATTGTCATTATTGGTGAAAATTCTATTTTTTTTCCTCTAAGAATGCGAAACTGCTTCTAAGAAGGCACGTATGTCATCAAACGTCATCGGATTTTGAAGGGATCGTGCGCATACAACAAGTACTTGCCTAATAACTTGTTAAAGGTGCGGGAAAATGCAACGCTTTAGTAAACCACGTAGATTAATTCCCGAAATAAATCACGTGCTATTCATTATTATTTGGCATAATCGCCGACGGGATACACAATTAATCGGCGAAGTCACATAGATAAAACAAACGGCAAAGAATACAAATATTCTTTGTCATTATTTGTGTTTATCCAAGAAGAAGTTTCCGTGGTTCATCTAAAGACGTTGAAAGTTGTGTTAAATATTTCAACTTAGCCTATACCATGTATTCATTTACGACAAATAATCACGTTGTATTATTTCGTGCATAATCAGTGGCAGTGATCGGGGTTAATTCTGAAACCTAATGCAAGCCAGGAAGCAAGCAAGATGAAGATGGATTTCGCCCATCTGTAAGACTGTAACGACTGAATAAATTTCGCTGAGACTGTTGCTGAGATACGTTTTAATAGACAATTTAAGTAATCAACATCAGATAAATCTCCAAAGATTATTCTTGCAATCCAGAAGAATGAGGTACTGGAACAATATTTTTGTCCAGTCCAGCACTAATGCGTTCTATCACGCATCACACCTTCTCCCAAAGTCTTACGTCATTCTACGGCCACAATCATGCGTCATATCAGCAAAAATCAGCCAATAAGCGATGGAGTTACCGGGTATATACCCGGTCCCGACTTTTAGGACTGAATATTACATAATTAAGAGGTTTCTTTGAAAATGTGAAAGCGTCACTAGTCATTTTCGAGAATGCGCCACAACTTGGCTATCTCAACTCAAAATCCCTTGTTAAAGGTGAACTATTCCCTTTAATTAAGCCATCCTCAGGTGAACGAGTGGGGTTGAGGAGAGCTAATGAAGAGGGAATGATAGGGTCGGAGCACCCTTCCACCTCTGTTTAAATTATCTGAATTTATTTAAGGAATAATCATTTGGTCATGTAATTAATTATTTGCGCATACCTTTTACTTATTTATTTGTTTATCGTATCGCCAATAGATTAATATCCACTAATTACCCCCCTCCCCCCGCCACGGTGAAGGTGAAGCCGAGCCCCGGCACGGCGCGGGTTATCGCAGGCTGCTCCCTCACGCCGGGTATGTTTTGCAGTGCAACGAAAAATAATCGCATATTATAAAGATGTATTCGGTATTGAATACATATTAATAGACATGAACGACCGTTTGTTTTGCGTCGCCTGCCGAGCGCTGCAGGCATATGCCGGTCGGGCCAGATTTGGGACCTCTTTTTTAGGTTTGGCAATTCACTGCTTGCCTCTGGCAGGCCTCACCGCGTACTCGAGGTATAATGAAACGGTAGTATACGCATACGAAACGATACTATCGAACCAATATTTCGCCAAACAATACAAAACAAGTGTTAAAAAACGTCCATGATTTATGATTTGGCTCACGCTGTTGTGCCGCATGCGTCTAATACAGCGTACAGGGGCGCCGGAACCTTCCGAAAATTGGGGGGAGGGGGAGGAGGCATTTTTTAAAGTCAGTTTTTGCATGCAACGTCCATATGCATAATGTTTAATTAAATTTGACAATGTTGGCGGGCGGTTGTCCCCTGCCCTGCCCCCCGTTCCTACGTGCTTGACAGCGTATCAGATCTATGGAACTGTCAGAGGCAGTATTTGTCATACGTGTAGCTCTTGGTGACTAGAACGCGTCTGCCGATAATCGACATTTAATTTAAGCAGTGATTGTCATGGATCGGGTGCACCCATGGGTGCCCACTCAATTCTTCCGATTGGCTGGGTTGGGTTTGCATTTTTTGCCTCTTCATGAGTACTTGGCGGGCGGGCACGGGTAGGTATGACAATTTTTTAGTAATGTCGTTAAGCGTTATTGTTTTACTTGGCAACCAGATGTTTAACTAGATAAATATGTTAATAATGATAAAAGACACTTAAAAATAAACTTCGACAATGAAATGAGAACAATAATCCTTGGTAAGTAATATTGGTGTAGGATTTAAAAAAAATGTCCGATCTAAAGTCAGATTCCAAAATGACAATCTTGACCGAAAAGCGTTCGATGATTCCAAATACACAGCAACACACAGGTGCGTGATATTATTTCTCGTTTATAGCATGCAAGTAAATATGCTAAGATAATAGTCGAAATTGTTGTGAAAATAATTATACCTGCTTAATCTGAATGGGCCGGACCGGGCACCGGCCACAATATTACGAATTTGAATGGGCCTGGTCTGGGTCTGGGCTTGGTGTTCATGGGCTTCGGCTGGTCTGGGCTTGGGGTTGGGGCACCCATGACGAACTATGGGTTAAAGCTACTTAGCTAATAGCTTTAAACATGATTGCTGTCAATTAAAGCAGCTTGGCCACCAGACTATCTATAATTGCCTTCATTTCATCAATTGAAACGTTATCTGTTTGCCCCTCCCCCCAAAACAAACACGGATATATCCACCTCTGGTTGCATAGGTGTCTATTTTGTGTAAATGCTTTTTGTAGAAAAGTTAAAGGGCTGCTTTTGTGGCAAATTTTCCTCAACCACCTCTCTTTGAAAAATCCTGGCTATTTTGTTTAGTTCAAGAACATTAAGTCCGAACGAGACACAAACAATATGATACACTGCTATCGCATACATAATATTTACTGTTCGTAAAAAAAAAACACTACCACCGTCCACCTGGTCATGAACCTCGATTATCCCCTTGGTCAATTCTTCATCAGCCGTCTGGGGCCGCCCTTAGAACCACAATAGAGGCACCCTAAAAATATAGCGGACCGAATCCGTTGGGTTTTCAGATATAGGGTAGTGGCACCACTGCAACTGATGACCCCTCTTGCAGATTTTCTGGATCACCCCTGACCGACCGTTGCAAGGTAACGGTGATGCAGGTCAACATTTGTCCGCCATTATCACTGGGAATTTGTGACGCAATATATATTTGTCATAGAACATAATAATGGTAATGAGCTTCTTTACAAAATGGTAGGAAGGGGAGACCGGAGCACGTTCTGTCACTTTTTTGCTAATTGGCCCTGGCGGGCACACTTTTCAGAGTTGCTGAATTATACTTTACAATACTGTTGCATACATCAATAGCTTCAAATCGTTTTCAGGAGTTCAAGTGGTATCTCAGATTGTTTCGACACCAGTGTCGATAATGTGTCGATGACTCATTTGACAGAACCTGCCCCATATACGGGGCACGTCTGTCACCTATGGGGGCACATTCGTTCATGGATGGGGCACTTCTGTTCTCACCCAAACGGTAAATCTTGTGGCGTCCCTGCAGGGGGAGAGAGGTTTAAATCATCGCCCACCATCAATAATGTAGAAAATGACGGCTATATACGAACCCAACACTACATTTTTGGCGTTTTTCTTGGATATCCATGCACGAATCAGAGTCTGAGTAACGCTATGATTTTTCATTTGGAAATTTTCTCCTTTTATTACATTGAAGACCATGAATAAGAAGCTCAAAACGCTTTTTTGCATAAAATGGTGAATAACATGGCTACAAATGAATTTTCAAAAACATCCACTTATTTTCGAATGTGTTTTGCCCCTTGGCTCTCCATTTTTTAACAAAAAAGCAATTTCGGGGTACAAAAAAAAGAAATATTGTCACGAAGAATCAAAATGGCCTCTTCCCATCAAAAATCGGCCTAGCGGTTCTCGAGATCTCGGGGGGGGGGGGGGCAGAATCTGCCCGCAGGCTAACGTAATTCTGGCCGCTCGTGAGCTGCTCGGCACCACCCGATTCGTTTTACGCTTTTAGTGGTGTACATATCTGTAACAACAGGCAATCATTTTAATGGTCTTTATAAGCGATACGACTAGGAATCATGAACAAGATTCAGTGGAGAGAACTGCCCAGATTGGGTGAAGAACCACTGCCCCACCGACACAGGTCGCACTTTTTCTTCTTCTTTTTTAAACTGAAAACTTGGGGAGATGTGGCAGAAATAACGCTCGCACAATGTTCTCGATATTCCTATCGGCCCATGACAGCATTCAAAGACACTATACAATTATCTGAATGGCCACAAACCAACATTTTGTTCACTTATAAAATGTTTGGATTTCTGTTGAAAAACAAACTTTTCCGAATTGGACCAATCTGGTCGCAGGCATGTTGTTGCATTGATAGTACCGGGCCACTGCAAGCACAAAGGAACATATGTTACGAAACAACAATATACCTGCGGTGGATAGTTCACAAGGAAACCCCGCTGACATGATGTGCCCCGTGACAGAACGTGCCCCGTTCTCCCCTACTGTTGAATTACATATTTTTCACAAAAAATGAAAGATTGTATTTAAAAAATGGTGACCCCTGGCTCATCAAAATACTAACTTTTGACAATCAAAACGTAATGAGCGATCGATTACCGTTCAACTTAAGAAATACAATTAGTGTAGTCAGTGAATATATGTATTAATTTGCTTTATTTTAATTTTATGGTGTATTTCTTAAGAAAATTACTTTATTCATATTCACTAACTTAAAGAAAATAACTTTCTGATGAATCAGGATAGATAGAGAGGTATGGTAAAGGTCATAGAGAGATATGTTAAACACCATAGTACTGTCCTCGTCGAGTCCTTCGACCAGGAGTCAGGACCTGCCTTCCCCAACCCCGTATGAATGCAAGTGTATCCCGCCTCGCTGCCTGGCAAACCTTTCTTGATGTTAACGGGATTTGGGGCAGCAGACAGCGGGGCACACACTTGCGATCCTTACTAATTTGGTTATGTATGCGAATGACAGAATGCATGATCCCAGGGGCGTAGCTGGGGGGCAGTCGCTTGCTGATTTCAGCAACGACTACTTTCTGCCTTCTTATTTTTGATCACACCTAGCACCTAGTCCTCCTCTTCATCTGCTTTTTTATGTTTTCTTCCGTTTGTTAGCTGGGAGTGCCGCGACATTTTCTCTTTTGTTCTCTGGTGTTAACGTAAGGTGATGTGCGTCGTTGGGATCGAAAGGGCGGGGGCACTCCTGGCCACCTATTCAATATTCATGTGTGGCGGCTTAGAAAAAAAAAACACGTTAAATGACATGCAATATTACCTTTTTCAAGGATTTATTGACCTTGAGCTTGACCTGAGGTCACGTCAACTTGATAGCCCATATCGTTGGAATTAATGACTCAATATGTACTTGCTATATATCAGTGAAATTGTAATAAGATACTCTACAAGTCGGTACCGTTAGTTTTTGAATTTTGTGAGAATTATACATTTTGATTTGTTCAACTTTGAAACTTCTTTGCTGACAGGGCCTCCCATAAGGAAATGGGACTGGGCGAGAATTTTGGCGAGGCGAGCTTAGATTATGGGGAGGGGGCATCGACGGCTCCAGAGGGCCCTTTTAGCCCTGAATAGGGGGCAACATGTTTTTGGACCCCATATTGCTACGGTATCATTTCCTCGTGACACCCATACCCTTTATCAAAATAACAAGATGATGTTCCAGACTCCAGTCTTCCAAATGATCAAAGTTCGCGCATTTTGGTGGCACAATCGTTATGTGGCTGTCAATTTCTTCTCAATATTGATACTTGTGACGTTTCCGGACAGTTATGTGCAGATTATTATTCTAGACCTTACATTAGCAGAATCCTGCTTTTACACCATGCGACATAGTTCATCATTGGCTCACCAACCCCAAGCTCAGCCCAGCTCATGCCCATGAAAACCAAGCCCAGGCCCAGACCAGGCCCAGTAAATTCATAATATTGAGGCCCATGCCCGGTTCGGCGCATTCAGATTAAGCACAGGAACAATTATTTTCACAAAATTTGAAATTATTATCCTATAATATTTACTCGTATACCATAAATTATAAATATTTTCACTCACATGTGTGCTGCTGTGAAAGTTAACTGTTGGTTAAAATATTTGGAAGATCTGACCTGGCTTGCGCGCCGCACGCATTACTTCAATATTCTCAGCCCACCCAGAGCCCAGAAATTTCCTTACAGTTGAGGCCCAACTCATGGCCCATGGGCCAGCCCAGCCCATGACGAACTCTGCCTTACAACTGGCGAAGATTGGCAACGCCCCAAGGCCCAAGTCGTTTGGGACATTTATGGTTATCCAAAAGTAATCATGCATCAAATTAAAACCAAGTACAAAGGGAGCCTAACCAGTAACCGGTCGTACTAGTCTTTGATGTTCGAATGCATTATTTTGCTTTGTAAAAATGCAGCAAATTTCCCTTTAATATCAAACCTGTGACTCAAACTAATTAGCTATTTGTTAATTACAGGCAGAATGGTTCGCGCCACTTCGAGGGCGAAAAACAATTCATGGCTGATTATTTGCCGTTTGTAACGACGCCTGTGACATAATTCAATAACTGAGTATTCAGTATTTTCTCTTCCGCTACCAATTTTATAAGGCTTCTTGGTTTACTTCTGGGATTTGACAGGCTTATCCTTAATTATAATGGAGCAGTGAGGGCATCCTTGCCAGGCACCCCTCCGCTCAGGTCTTTGTCTGCATAATTTTATCTGCTGCTGACTTGAGTTTCCGTGGCCCGAACACGAAGAAGTAGTCCGAAGCAGGATCTAGCGACCACAGCACGAAACGCGAAACTCTCGCCAGCATTGCCGCAACAATGATTCCATGCTGAAACAGATAACAATCATGTAGGCCGACGGAGTGTTTTTTTATCCTGTTTTTACTGTCTCTACTTTTCAGCGCGGATGTAAGGTTTTTAACTTTGCATCCATCTTAACCCGCGCGGCATAGGGGGTAAATATTACCCCCCCCCCTCCCGGATTTTCTCAATAACTTAAAAACTATAACAGATAGCGACGTCAAACTTCCAGTACCTTATGCAGCATCAATTTAACGTCTTCCTAGAAAAATCATTGAAAATAAATAAGAACTTTGGGAGATAATGACGTTTTGATGACGTCATGTCATGTAATTTTGGGTGGAGGAACGATAAATGTTTGTTGCATCGTAGACAATATAGCTTAAATACAAATTGCAAACGTAAAAATGGAAAAGGAATGAAATTGAATTGTCTACAAAATGGCAATATGGGATTTCTCCAATTGTTTTTTTTTACCCCTCAAAATCCAAAAAACGTTATATTTTTCGGAAATTCCCCCAAAAATTGAAATTTTTCAAGGTATTAAAAAATAAAAAAATATGAGGGAACCAAGTGTAAGAAATACCCGAACCAAATTTCAAAGTAATATCTTTATTTTTCAGTGAATGATTGCTCCCAACAATAAGTAGCTAATGATGTAATTTTTCATATTAACGTTTTTTTTTCTTCATTTTTTTGACCTGATACAGATATATATATAGATATATATTTTGTATTTATGAAACAGAACTGACCTTGAAACATGCATTGTTTATTCGTCTTAGTCAGTTTTCAGTTTTGACCATAGATGACCTGATCGTTTCTTTTATGGGGCCAAATTGTAAAAATGACTGCTGCTATCGATTTCTACGTGTAAAATAACCCCTAAAACGTGTGTCACAAGACTTTCGTTGACCTCTTGGTAACAGTGACCTTTTGTGACCTGATCTTGGACCTTGACCTTTGCTTACAAATTCACTTTTACTTAATGCAGGAGATGTATTACACCTTTGAGAGCTTTATGTGCATTGATAGTCTTAATCAAAGGTTTCAAATAGAAAGTATGAACCATTAACTCAATTAACTCGATTTTTACATATGACCTGACCGTGACCTGACATTTGACCTAACTTGGAAAATTTCGGGTATGCATTCGATTAGTTTCATTGAGAGATTTCTATCGCCGTCTTGTGCGTCTCGCTGCGGTTATTGGTTCGGAAGATACGAGGGGGGAATTTACTCCCCCTACGCCGCGCGTTCGGCTGGAGACCCCTACGCCGCACGGGACCTCAGATACTCGCCCTGGATACACTCGTCCTGGAGGACCTCTGATAATTACACGCCCTGGAGGGGGGAGTTTTTCAAACTACTAGGATCACAAAAAATACGCAACGAAAACGGCGCGGTACAGCTAAAAAAAAGCTCTATTGATTGTACAGAGTCTTTGCTTGAGTCAGGTCAGTATTGAGGTCACTAGACTCCTAGAGGACATCAAAGGTCAGATTTCCAGATTTAGGACTTCGCTCCAGAAACCCCCAAATATCTCAGAAGTTTTGACAGCTAGTAATAATATGACAAATGCAGTGTAAAGCTCTTGAGTTTTAAACTGCTTCAATTTCTTTAAATTTATGCTCAGGTCAATATTTGAAGGTTAAGAAGTCATCAAATGTCTAAAAGGTTATGTTGGGCAAACCGTTTTTCGAAATACAATATTACCTAATACAGATAAAGCAATACGTTTTACACCATCATGTTTGTCTCGAAAGGCGTTTCGAATCAATCATATTCATGTTGACCAGACTAGGTCAACTGAAAAAAATGACCTCTGGTCAAGGTCAAGTAGTGACCAAAGTAAGTCACGTTGCATATTAGGAGACGTGTCTCGACGAGACAAGCACATTGGTACCATTTTCACTTCTCTATCTTCATTATGTCGATAGTTATTGACAAACATGTGTTGGTGACCTCGGATGACCTCGGCTGATCCTATAGGTGTCACTGAACGAAAATTGTACATGGATCATCAAAAATGACCTATGATATCATGATCCAGAAGCAATTTAACTGATATCATGCGTATTCTCGGAAAAGCATGCATTTTAATATTTCCCAATGACATAATGGGGGAGGTCAAGAAATTGACCCAACCTTAGGTCATTGATATCAGTCTGAGATTAGGAAAATTGTAGGTACTAAGGACCTTATGAAATCCTGCAAGGTTGAAACCGATCAGTCAAAAAATGTAGCTGTGGTACGACCTCAAACGTTTTGGAGGTGGGGCCATCACGTGACCTGGTCTGGTGACCTGTTCTGAGATGAATTGAGGTCAAGAATCTAACATAATGTCAAATGTGGTTAGTTGATTTTCGAGCAGGTATGTAAAAGCATACCACTTTGCTCGAAAAACCTTCGATCGTCCTTCCTCGAAGGGGTTGGCAGACTTCGCCCCCCCCCCTCGCCATCCTGGGCGAGTGTTACCTGACTGCTGAAATAAACCGTCTTGCATGAAAAGGCGCTGAGATTGTGAATACAAATAAAACATAACGGGAACACAAT
>VOPJ01009762.1:0-31179 GCA_014673585.1 Semibalanus balanoides
TTCAACTAAAGGGGCTCCAGACGTGAATTTTATCGTAACCAATGAATCAAAGCCAATTGGCTTCTTACCGTAATAAAAATATGTTTGACATTTCAAAAGAGTAGGCACACTCCCTTTAAATAATGTTCGTTTTTACAGGTGAGGTCAACTTCGAAATTTGACCTCAGGTCAAGGTCAAGTGGTGACCCAAGTGGGTCATGTTGCATATTAAAAGGATTTGTCTCGACGAGACAAACACATTGGTACCATTTTCACGTATCTATCTTCATTATGTCGAGAGTTATTGGCAAATCAGTATTAGTGGTCACAAAATTGACCTGACCTTAGGTCACAGATATCAGAAATCCGATATAAACAAATGGTAGGTATCATGACCTTATGACATCCTGCAAGTGTGAAATCGATCGTTCGAAAACTGTGTCTGCATACGACCAAACACGTTTTGTAGGTTAGGTCATCAGTCATCACGTGACCTCGTCTGGTGACTTGACCTGAGATGACTTGAGACAAAGCAATTTAACATAATGTGGGTGTATCATTTTCGAACAGGTATGCAAAAAAAAAACGGTGGCGCTGCGCGTTCAATTTCAAATTGTGATCTTTGTGACCTAACGTTGACCTGAGCTTGATACTAGCCTCGATTGATTGAGATCAGATGGTAAAATAACTATCGCTATCGAATTTTACGTGGAAAGTAGCTCATAAAACGTTTGTCTCATGACTTTTGTAGATCTTTTACGCATTTATTTATCATAACATACCTAGTCATGATAGCCTTTAGGCGAAAACACAATGGGTATTGAGGTTCACTTCAGCCCCCCAGTCAAATTTCCTCAGACGAGTCCCTACCACTTATCGCTGGGGATGAATTCTGTGCTTCACGCTAGTGGAACTGAGCAACAGTTGGGACCACAAAAGGCGATCATGAGACGCATTTAATGCAAACTATCATGTTCTAGCCGACTAAATAACACGTGTCAATGTATCAAATTTGATAATTGTCTACTGTTTGCCATGTCAATGATAACCGTCTATTTGATACCAAAGCCAACAGATCGGCATTTATTACTCATTGTTGCTAGCCAATACCTTGCCAATGTACTGTATGGCTTAAAGTTTGTTAGTTATTGGGACACGATTATTTCATGAAGGCTAGCATAGACAAGTAGTTTAGATGTCATTATCGTTCGTTTGTGGCGTATGCTGCTTAATACTTATCTCAACGACGACGTAATACTGCCAGGGTCCTAGGATTGCTTTGGAGCTGGATGCGGAGTGGATAATTCTGGCTAAAAATATGCATAACAAATGCCAAATTAAAAACAAGTACAAAAAAAGATGGGTTTTCGGCTTTATCAACCAAATTAATTACCTGCTCAACAGAAATAACCGATAGTCATTTTATATGTCGATTCATACGTGACAGTCCCTATAAATGCTGTCCCTATCATTACATTCATAAATCTATGGGCGCAAAATAACCAAGTAGTTGTTACGCCCTAAAACCCTAATCAACAAATAAACGTCCATAAATCAGTTTCAGGATTCCAATTATTATTTATCCGTTTTAAAATAAGGGGTGGAAACTTCACAGTAAAGCCGCCTTCACACCGGGCGCGGACTGCTCGTCCACATGCGGACTCAGCGTCCCCACGCGTAAACGCTGCAATGCCTATTTGATTTACAAGGTCACTGCGATGACCTGAGGTCACCAGTTTCAGTACGCTGATGAAACGTGTGCACTGAATTGATTGGTGCGTACGGCGAGAAAATCGCGTCCAGCCCTTGCTGAGATTCATGTTGCTGCACAAACTTTACACCGTAGTTTTGGCAGCGATGGGAATCTCAGCAAGGGCTGACGATTTTCTCGCCGTGCACCAATCAATTCAGTGCACACGATTTCATCAGCCATACTGAAACTGGTGACCTCAAGTCATCGCAGTGACCTTGTAAATCAAATAGGCATTGCTGCGTTTACGCGTTGGGACGTGTAGTCCGCATGTGGACGCGTAGTCCGCGTCCGGTGTGAAGGCGGCCTAAAACTCGGAAAAAGTGGGAGAAAAGTATCTATAAGGTGTCGTTTTTCACCCAAATTTGTAAATGCTAGAACACTTTATTTGCCCCATTTCGGCCACAATGAGGAAGTCACTGCACAATGGGCGCGCAGCGGTATTTAACGCCACATAATTAATTTGTATAACTTTGTATTCGATGCAAAAAAAAAATGGTTGTAGTTACACTCAAAATGGTCCATGGATTCTGAAATTGACAATGTTTATATCCGCCAGCGCGAAGCGTTTTTGTATAGGTGAGCTTGAACACGGAACTTTGAACGGAGCAGCGGCAACGGAACCATTTGCTGGATTTTCTGTGCAAAGTTAGAAGTTAAATAGCATACAAATTTCAATACTGAACGAGTTATTCGGTGTTCATACGTGATAAGTGAGTCATACACTAAACGGAATTTAATGTTGGCCTTTCCAAAAATGTTTATTTACATTATTTATTATCCATTTTATTAGAGGTGTCAAAAATGGCCAAATATTTGCTCACTTTATTTTTGCAAAAGTCGGTATTGAAACTCCCACTAGTGCCCGCGCTGCAAACATGATTTTTAGTTAACATGGACCATTATCTATCCAACTAATGCTAATTTGGATGCCCCTGCCTGCCCTTTTGGAAGTTATCGTCAATTTTGTATCGCTGCATTTATATTGGCATGTGTAACGAACGATATTTTGCAATATTAGTTTAACCCTATTAGTGGCAGGCTCCTGGCTACCCCGTCCGATTTCCAAAAATCAAACGGTGTTCGATTCCCCTCAACACTATCTGCATTTCTTGAAAAACAACACCAATGTTTAATTGGGGGGGGGGGGCAAAGGGTGGACAAAAACTACAAAAAATGGAGGCATTTTTGATCCAACACAGCTATGATATTTATCAACCGAATTTAACGCAACTAATGGGGATCGATAGATATTGAGTTGGAAATCGGTTTATGACGATTCATTTTTTTTTAAGTGATAGCACGTGTGCACTCAGGCGGTTCACTAGATATGGGAGTGAAGTAAATGCGCAATACAACTGTTTTGTGATGACTTTTTAGGATAAATACAATTGTTCGTTGTTTTGACATCTGACAAAAAATCAGTTATAAATGATATTTTTGACATAGGTGGTGCCAGGTTAGTGAAAAGGGAAGTCAAATATTGTGTAAAATGTTAACCGCAGGCAAGTTGCTACCAAGCAATATAAATAAGTTACTGATTATAGATAGTTCCATGTATGTTGTAATTCATCATAGGCGTATCCAGGATCCAAATTCCGGAGGCTCATGAACTTTTGATAGATATATCTCCCGCTATTATAATTCTAACTAGTGAAGAGTGACTATTTCACTTGCAGCTTCAAACATTGATTACCCTCTTTTTACCCCACATGGACTCGCCTATTATCCTATAATGTTTTATAGAGTACTCTTTGGTGCGTGTTTCATAAGAAAACTGCAATATGTTATGCTATTGTAGGACCATGCATCCTAGTTTCTTTGCAGCAGTATGACGTCCTTTTTTATTCCTGAGCACGCCTCTGCAAACAAACTTTGTTCCCTCTCCTGGCCTCATATGTGCGTATATCATTCTCAACTAACTGTCTATTGCGGCGCCGTAATCGCTGGCATATCGTCATAACCATGCTATTCACCCCCCTTTTTCTGTGCCTGAACACGCCACTGAAACTATATGTAATAAATAACGCAAATTATAGAAGGAGAAACTGTCTAAAGCATCTGCATAGCTATAAATGCCCTTTGCATAGCTTTATTGACTGTCAGCCAAGCGTTTCATACTTCTTGAAAACCTCCCCTTTTGAAGACTCTGAAACCGCCTCTGGCGTGTCAAATTTATTATATACCAGTAAGACGCCTTAAACGGCGAAGGACGAGCGAGTCCGAATAAATCCGCGTCAATTTATCACCCCGTCCAGTTCGGAAGGTGTCGTCTTGTGCAAAGCATGCCATTATGAATTAGTTCTCTCGTGTGGTTGTGGTTGCCCCATACGGCAAATAGATCCGAACTAAGATCGGCGAGTCCTTTAAACTAAATAGGTTTTGAAGCGTTATTTACAATTGCGTATCAAGGCTTCATGTTTGTAGGCAAAAATCATTTTGAGTGGGTATTAGATGGATTTGAATTGCGCTTTACAGTGCATCATTTTATGTAATACTGTTACTAGCACAGCCTATGGAGTTCTTATTGAAGAAAGCGTGCATCGGCAGGTGTAATTAAGGAATATATAAATCGTCAATAAAAAATATATAACGAGAACAGATTTTAACATATAGTGAAATATACCTGTGCAAAACTTACAATTTATGAATGGACATTTAATAGAGACGGTAATTGGTCTACACATTGGTGTTAGTTAATCATCCGCTTCACATACCCATCCAGGGTGCAGTGAGCACTGATTTAAATTGTGAGCCGTCATAAAACTATGAATTTGGTTTTATGTGTAGCCAGTCATTGCACGTACCACGCGCCGCTGATCGACACATAGTACATACGCCGGGCGATCGTTTCTCTACGCATCTGTGTTTGACCCGTGTCTTTGCGACTTTTGGTTGCCGAGATATAGGTTCCGGTATTGCAAACGATTGTTGATATGTAAGGTAATTTTTGTGGACGGAAGCAAGGGGTTCACGTGCGCACGTGCAGTGTGACCAGATGTTTGGACCTGTGCAAAATTGCCAGTGGTGTGGTCTCCCAAGCCTCAACCAAATTTTTAGCTTTTATAGGCCCCAGACGCGTTTCTCAAGCGTAACAGGCAGGAAATAATACTTTCTGCACCCTGACGCGGCATACGTGTCACGTGCCGTGCTGACCATCACTGATAAAACATATGTAAATATCAATAATTGTAATTAGCATGGGAAGTCTATCATATGGCGACAGACCGCTTTGTCAATCGGATGCGGGGTTCAAAAGATATAAGCTTCTGAACCAGCGTCGCGGTCGAGCCGGGTACCGGCCGGCCCGGCCAGGGCCGTGTCGGCCCGCTTATATGTGAGAAATAATACGGTAGTCAACCAGTAAGCACGCCTAAACGGCGAAGAGACGAGCGAGTCCGCATAAATCACGGCGTTCAATTTATCACCCGTACAGCGGAGGTAGTCGTCTTGTGCAAAGCATGCATTTGGAATTATTTTCGACTATGTGTTTGTTTTGCCGTCGCAAATAGATCGGAAACCTAAATCGCTACTTTGAACTAAAATAGGTTTTGAAGCGTTATTTAAATTTAGGAATTATAAGCTTCATGTTGTAGGCAAAAAAAATCATCATATTGGGGTGGGTAATTAAGATGGATTTGATTGCGCTTTACAGCTGCAAGTCATTTTTAATCGTTCAGCAACCCTTATGGTGGAAGCCATAGACGGGGCGGTGTAAATGAGGAAATGTTATCAGAATCGTCAATACAAATATTACAGACAGATTTTAACAGCGAAATAATGACATTAACAACCATAATTTTTTGCATGCATTTTAGAAGACGTACATTGGTTCTACAGATTGGTGTTTGTTTTCATCGCTTCACGTCCCATAGGTCATGAGCACGATTTAAAATTGTGAAAGATGTACATAAAAGCTGATAATTTTGCGTTTAGTTAATAGCCAGTAAGCGGTTTGCACGTAGCACGCCGCCCTGATCGAACACATAGTAACATACGCCGGGCGGATCGATTTTCTCATAACGCAATCTGTGTTTGAACCCGTGTCGTTTGCGACTTTGGTTGCCAGAAGATATAGGTCCGGCTATTTGCAACGATGTATTGCAGGTAATTTTCGTGGACGGAACAGGGGGTGCCACGTGCGCACGTGCAGTGGTGACCGACAGAAGTTTTACACCTGTGCAAACATTGGCCAAGTGGTGTGGTTCTCACAGCTGACACAAAGTTGGGTTAGCCTTTATAGGTCCACGAGCCGTTTCTCAGCATATAGCAGGATAATACTTTCTGACACCCCTGACCGGGGCAGCGTGTACGCGCACGGCTGGACCCATTCAAATGAGAAAAAACATGTAAATAAATCATAATGTCTTGCAATGGCGGCTATCAAATAATGGCGAAGACCGCTTGTCATCGGATGCGGGAGTTCAAAAGATTA
Organism: Semibalanus balanoides; assembly: GCA_014673585.1. Taxonomy (NCBI): domain Eukaryota; kingdom Metazoa; phylum Arthropoda; class Thecostraca; order Balanomorpha; family Balanidae; genus Semibalanus; species Semibalanus balanoides. The sequence goes on from VOPJ01009762.1 coordinate 6,165, forward strand.
TAAGCATATTAGACCAGCGTCCGGCGGTCGCCCGGGCCGGCCGAGGGTCGGCCGCTTATATGTGAGAAAAAATCCGATAGTCACTGGAGGACTCGCTCCGCGTTTCTCGCGCTCGCTCGTAATGAGGACTCGCTCCGCGCTTCGCGCTCGCTCGTAATTATCAACATAAACTAATTTGAACTTTTCAATCACTGTAAATCTATGTAACTCATTTATACTTCAGTCAGTTAGTAAGAAGCCGTGAAGAACGCATCTTCGTATTATCGCTAAATGTACAAAGCTCATGTCAATCCACATTCCACATTTGTCTTGTGGCAATAGTTACTTAACTTAAAGTCGTGATATTAACTCTATTTCCTGCGGGGGCAGATTCTGCCCCCGGTAGTTTTTCGCTCGCCGCTTCTTAACCTTTTGGCCTAGCGTCCTGAAGCTTTTTGACTTTTCCTAGAATTGAATAACAAGTGTTGTGTCAAAATTAAAAAAATCGGACCGGCAGAGGTGGTGCCATGTTCATGTTTTTGGGAGGGCATTATGAATACCGTTGTGCGACGCATGCTTCCTTCGTAGTTTGCGGTGCAATAAATGCGTCAGAAACGATGTCCCTGCTATATACATCATACATAATTGGATTGCACATATTTTGGGGCAGAGGCGCATTCAGGTACATAAAATGGGAGGCAATACCCTCTGTCAAATAAGGCCCAACTTCAAATTAGTGATATGATGCAAGTCGATGCGCACATGGTGCCCCCACGATATTTACCTGGATCCGCCTTTGCACAATATACTACATTTAACAAAGTACAGAAAAAAAAACATATGGCGTATATATCGTCCCAAACAATCACGAAAAACGCATATTTGTTATCAGAAAATCCCCCATTCTTCACCCCCTGAATCCGCCTGATTTTCATTTTGGTATTTGTCCTTTGTATTATATTGAAGATATGTGCATTAGAAGCTCAAAAACGCCTTTGGAATAAACATCGGTGAAACAACATGGCCGCAATGACCTTTCAGAAAACACAAACATTTTTCATATTTTTTGGCCCCTTGGCCCTCAATTTTGAACAAAAATTAAATGTCGATGTCTTATAAGGGAAGATCTTGTCATGATGAATCGAATGGTGTATGTCCCATCGAAATCGGCCGAGCGGTTCTCGAGATCGTCTGGGGGGGGAGGGGGGGGGCAGAATCTGTCCCCGCAAGTTAATGGAATTCTGGCCGCCCGCAGGGAATAGGGTTAAGGATGAAAATATCGGAGAATGTCTGCAAAACAATTGTGAATGTATCAGACAGCATATTATGCAAGCTCGTATTGATTTAACTCTATTCCCTGCGGGCGGCCAGTATTACGTTAACCTGCGGGGGCAGATTCTGCCCCCCCCCAGACATTTCGAGAATCACTTGGCCAATTTCGATTGGACAAACACCATTCGATTCGTCATGACAAGAGCTTTCTTTTTGGGGCCCGAAAATGAAATTGTATTGGGGTGTGGGGTGTAAAAATTGGGGTCAGGGGGCAAAAAAAAATGTTTTGTGTTTTTTGAAAGGACATTGCAACCATCTGATTAGACTGATTTGCATGTTCAAAACGTTTTTGAGCTTTCAATGTAATGATCTTCAATGTTTAAAAAGAAACAAGCACCAAAATGAAAAATCATAGGCGTATTCAGGGATGAAATTTTTGGGATTTTCTTATAACAAATATTTGCTTTTCGTGATTGTTTGGGACGATGGTAACGTTACATGAGGGCTTTTTTGCTGTAATTTGTTAAATTTAATATATTGCGCATAAGCGAATCCAGGTAAACAACGTGGGGGGGGGGGGACCATGTGCGGAACGCCTTTTATCAAAGATCTTTAAACTAATCTTTGAAGTTGGACTTATTTGACGAAAGGATATTGCCTCACTTTAATGTCACATGAGTGCGCCTCTGCCACAAAATATGCATAATCCAAGTGTGTATGACGTATATAGCAGTGACAGTTTCTGACGCATTTATTACACCGCAAACTACGAAGGAAGTATGCGTCGCACACCCGCGTTCGTAGCGCCCTTCCAAGAACATGAGTCTGGAGCCGTCTCTTCAAAGCCGATTTTTTCAAAATGTTGACACAACACGCGTAATTCAATTTTAGGAAAAGACTTAAGTTTTCAAGACGTTAGTTCCAACGGCTTAAAAGCGGCAGGCGAATAACTACCGGGGGAGGGCAGAATCTGCCCCCTGCAGGGACCAGGGTTAAGATAATGAATCCCAGGGAAAGTAGGCACACAATTGTGTCGTGCTAAATGTTGCTGCCCGCCCATTGTGCACTGGTCAGGCCAGTGTTTTTTTTCATGACGTTCCCGGAGAGTAAAAAACCGGTGGTTGAGTTTTCAGTTTTATTCTGTTAGGCAAATTAAGATGGTAACTTTTAGAGATAAAAATACTTCAACAAAATTGCCTGGCTTGTAATGCATATTCAATCCTTTTGAGGAAAGTGGAATTATATTTCAACTACAATGTTGGTCAGATCAGGTAATAGGAGAGCAAAATTACAGAAACAAATTAAAGGGCAAAATTATGTGTACCACACAAGTAAAAAAATGACAAAAAATTCCAAGACTGGGTCCGACTTGGTCAGAATCAGAACAAGGAAGGCAAATTACAATAAAACAGAGGTGACTTCAATCGATTTGCAATCAGTGATTGTAGCACAGTTGACCCGACCCGCGTGCGCTGTAATCTGTCATTGTGTGCGTGTGCGTGTGTGTGTAATGTATGTCTGGCCGCCGTTAGCTGCTGGATGAGATTTATCGCTCTGGCGATCTGGCCTACACCCCGAGCCGCCGGATCCGCGGAAGGCTAGTCACCAGCTACGACGACAGGTCAGTCGGGTCTCGGACCTCACGTCTTTTCTGTCAGCAGCTGTTGTGAAGAATAATTCGACGGCAATGTGCTGTACGATTGTGTTTAAAGTGCTTTGAACAAGCAATGCCGAACTACTGTCGGAGGACGTTTTTGTTAGTATTTATTTGACAACTTACATAATTTTGTTAGAAATTTTGTCGACTCCATTTCTGCTTAGCTACGTGTATTAGGGCTACTTGTGTTAGATGACAACCAGTCTTTCTATGGCTCTCTTAAGCCCCTTCAATTTCCTAATACTTGGTTATCAGTCGCCGATTTCCCTCGGCTGCCTCTTAGCCCCCCCCCCCAGTCCCGTTCCCGAGAGGTCGATATGTTCCAGTTATGCTTTGTCCTTGTGCTAGCGGTGCTGCTATCACTGACTTGTACCCCGTCTGTGTCCAGTGTACCGTGTATCGACCGCAGTGTGTCACGCCTGTGCTGTACCCCAGGTACGTGGTGATGTACGCCACCCGCGTGGGAGGAGTTATCCTCTCACGGGATCTGTACCGCGACGTGGCGGCCGAACGGCCCGATTGGAAGGACACCATAGACAACAGGTCAGATGTCGCCCCTCCCTACCTAGGTCTAGATGCCGCCCCTCCCACCCTAGGTCAGATGCCGCCCCTCCCACCCTAGGTTAGATGTCCGCCCCTCCCACCCTAGGTCAGATGCAGACATGTGTCTGGATCCGGGATCCAGCTGATATTCGAATATCTGTGTCATGTGTGCTGTGTCCCGGGATCCAAATGGGACACCACATCCAGGAACACAATAAGTCGAGGGATCTGCAAAGATCATAGATTCTGATGTATGTTATGACTAGGTATCCACTGGGATCTCAGATCCAACTTCGGGATCCAGGCACGCTGATAGGTACCTATTTCGAGCTAGTTTTATCATATTGGTAAATTAATTGCAATATCTGTTTGTTAATGGCGAGGTGCAACTTACAATATAAGTTACGGGTATTGTGTAATTATCTACATAGTACATACGCAAAATAGGGTCCACAAATTTTGATGTCAGTCCCTGCATTCAAGATCTTCAAGATCCTCAGATCTGTTTCAAGATCTGAGGCTCCTTAAAATGAGAGATCCACTGATTCCCAGATCCTGAAGCATTTAATGATGATGGATCCAGGAGGATCCCAGATCTTCATGCATTTTACGCAGAGGGATCCAATATCTTCATGCATTTTTTACCGAGGGATCCACTGGGATCCCAGATCCAGCTTCGGGATCCAGGCACAAGTCTGGTCAGATGCTGCTCCCCCTGCCTAGGTCAGATGCCGCCCCTCCCCTAGGTCAGATGCCGCCCCTCCCCCTAGGTCAGATGCCGCCCCTCCCTCCGTAGGTCAGATGTGCTCCCCCTGCTAGGTCAGATGCCCCCCCCCTCCCTGGGTCTGACGCTGCCCCTCCCTCCCTAGGTCAGATGCCACCCTCCCTCCCTCCGTAGATCAGATGCTGCTCCCCCTGCCTAGGTCAGATGCCCCCCTCCCTGGGTCTGACGCTGCCCCTCCCTCCCTAGGTCAGATGCCACCCTCCCTCCCTCCGTAGGTCAGATGCTGCTCCCCCTGCCTAGGTCAGATGCCCCCCCTCCCTGGATCTGACGCTGCCCCTGTAACCTGCGTGAGTTTAATCAAGGATTGCTCTTCACGATCACTCTTTGAATAATTTTGAATTATATATAGATTTAACCTTGATCTACGAAGCGCTGAATCTAGACTGTCTGGTATCTCGATGGTCTGCAGTCACGTGTTTGTGTGTATTTCTCCGCGTGCATGTCTGACATACGTGACATGCCATGTCACGACACATTGTTAAGCGTGTGCCTGTGCTGACCGTGCTGCTCTATCTGCAGGCTGCTGATCCCGGTGTTCGTCGGCGACCAGCTGCTGCTGCCACCGGACCCACTGGGCAGGGACGGACCGGGGCTCCTCGAGTTCCTCACCTTTCCGGCCGGTACGTCACTGCTGCCGGACGAGAAGGAGACACCCACCGACGACCGCGACGGCCACGGCCGCGACCGCGACGGCCACGACGGCCACGGCCGCGACCGCGACGGCCACGACGGCCACGACCGCGACGTCCGCCACGTCCGCCGGGCTGACTGACGCCGGCGACGTCCGCCACGTCCGCCGGGCTGATCACGACGTCCGCGACGTCCGCCGGGCTGACTGACACCGGCGACGTCCGCCACGTCCGCCGGGCTGACAGTGTAGTGTCCGACCGCCACGACCGACCGTTGACACAGACACCGGTCCGTGGCCAGTGCTGCGGTCCGACGCCGATAGCGACGTGCCTCGAGTGGAGCACGCTTACCTACTGACTACTGAGGGCTGTGCGCAACTGAGATTTCAGGTTACCTGAGAATTGTGAGCGACTTCGCTGGACACTTGGGGATTCGCCTGTCATTGGTTTGCAATAGTTGTGGGGGAGGGCGGCGGGGCGGGGCTACGCGTCGAGACGTGCTTTGGTGTGTTGGTCGGGATTCACTGCCACTGTCCAGTCACATTCCACTGTCAGTCTCAGTCTGTTGTTCGTCTTCTTCAGTCTTCTCTCCGTCAGTGGCAGCTGTCGGCTGTCAGTGACAGTGACCGGGTAGGCTGCAGCTCTGTGGGAAGGAGTGCCGTACCGCCCAATGTGCACGGTGTTGGTACGACGCGGCGCGCGTGTGCACGGCAGCCAGGAGGACAGACCGGTGATTGGTCCGGACCTGGAGAGAGGACGTGAACACAACTTAAGCTTAAGACAGCGGTGTGATTTACAACTGGCGTGCTGAATGCTAATGGCGGGATCAACGTTCTGGTTTGCTCGCGCGCGCTTTGTGTTGAGCCGTTGTTTGTGATTGGAGAAGACTTGTGTCGCAAGATACTTAGGTTAGTTTTCGGTGTTGTTCATTGACGCGTTACTGGTCGTAACTCGTATGCTCACAAATGTGCCTTACCAGCCTTACTAGGTCATGGGTGAGTCCTACTGTGTAACGGATGACTCACTGGCAGGGCGTGGGATGCGCCGCGATGCTCCTGGATGCTGTGAGACATTTTGTTTGTTTATTCAAGGCCGTTTTCAGGCATTCTTTGACAATACATTTGAAAGGTCTCAACAATGTCCTCGCCCGTGCAGCGTTCCATCACTGCGTGACCGTGCAGGGGGTTGATACGACCCCCTGACGTTTCGCCCCCTAATAGAGCTTCGATTTAAAGACGAGCGTGCTGCTTATGACGAAAGGAAGTCATTGAGACCTGATTTTTAGGGTCCTGGGTCGGTATTAGATGACCTCTGGGTTCATGTCAATGACCCCAAATGTCATACAATCGTAAATGTGTAGAAATTGAATACTAATCGAGCTAAAATCATGAATGCATATTCTATTATGCTGAATGGATGCCATATTTGAAATTTGCGTCACAAAATGTCGGTAACTGCCAAATTTTAAATGTCAGATCATTTGTGGTCGGTGACCTCGGTTGGCCTGTGGAAGCGCATGATTCCAGTAGAACATCTAATTATGTAAAATGGATCCCAGATTTGAAATCAGAGTCACAAAATGTTTTTAGAAACTGCCAGAAGCAAAAAAAAAGTCATCTGAGGTAATCGGAGGTCAGTGACCTCGGTTGACCTTTGAAAAGGTCAATCGAAGTCCCAATCTAAGTGGAAACTACAACTGACTCTGGGAAATATCTCGTACACACGCGAGTTATTCTCGAAAACCGAGGGGGTGACATCCACCCTGACATGACCTTGAGTCCGCTAATGTATTGGTTGGTCCAATCCAAATACATTAGGGCTTCACCACTGCAGTTGACACTGATCAAACAATTCAATCCACATTGGGCCTTTCAGCAATGTGAATGCTGAATAGGTCACACAAATGAGCTGAACGAGTTTCCAGGTCAGATTGGGAGCTAAAATATGCAATATAAATAAGTATTTCGAAAATCTTCGTTTAAATCCTTGCTGTTGTTTTCTCTGAAAATTCAAACCCACTCCCAACAAAACATGCATATCAATAATATGCAATATGAATAATGAATATGCATTTCGAATATCTTCGTTTAAATCCTTAGTTGTTGTTTTCTCTGAAAATTCAAACCCACTCCCAACAGAACATGTATTTCAAGCCGTTCAGCTCAAAATGCTGTGAGTGAATCCAGCATTACCCTGGGCCTGGGCCCTGGGATAATCTGCACGGTCGAGTGTCGACTGACCGCAGCGAGCAAGGGCTCCATTCCAGTCTGCAAAACTCTGTGCTTGTGCTGCCGTCTATAAAAGATACGCCTGCCATCTGCAGGCAAGAAACGTGCTGCTAGACGGCTGCTATCAAATGCTTCGTGATGTTTTGACCTGCTCCACCAGCATGATTGTGAGTCGTGAGGTCACGATACCCGCAATCCTATTGTAAACAATAATCATACAAATGGTTCCTGGAATAAACGCAAGTGACGTAAGCTGTTTTCCAAGTAAGCGAAGTCATGTTGTACTACCGTAAGAGCTAAATGTCCGCATGAAAACGTGTTGCGGATGTCGCACACTGAGAGTGAGATATATCCCACTGTGCACCATAGGAGACTGGCGCTAATGGTTTTCAACCTTTGTTTAAGGCCCTTTGTATGAAAGGTGACATAACCTGATGCATGATGAACCCGTTTTGTGGGATAGGTAATGAACCAAATCGCTGTTGCTGACAGACGCTTTATTCCTTAAATATCGATAATATAACCGCTTTGCTATTCAATGTATCGATGAAATTGAACAAGTAAAGCGCCGCTCTATGCCCTCACTTGGTTCAAGTTTATATAGTTCTGACTGTGGACGGACCTCGTGCTATGCTGTTTGGCGAAAAATGGACCGTTACACGGAAGCCAGTAGGTATAGTGGGCACGGGCTGGCGGAAACCAAGTAAGCATCTGAGCTGTTTTACTGATTGTCATTGACAAACCGTCTACCGTAGTGAAACCTGAACGATTGTATTTTTTTTCTACATAGTTTTTATGGGAATTTTGAAATTCGAAATATTTTCGAAAACATCATGGGCCGCCACACTTATACGGGAAGCACGTAAAGTAAAAACACAATATAAATTATATTATGACTTTATATTTAGTATTGTAGCAGGGCGCAGTTGATTAAAAGCATTTTGTTTGTCAATCTCCAAGGTACGGGGAATATCAGCGGCCAGCGCTCAGCAGGCTCTTCTCAATTGCAATCAGCCCTAACCCGTAATTATACCTGAGGAGACAGATTGACAACACTGTGCAAGCCAAATATTAGTAGCGGTGGCAGCAAAACTCCTGAAAGGCCAGATATCAGAAGTGAATGTGATCTCATATTGATAGTCGATGAAACCTGCACTGTTTCAAAGCTGCATTCTGAGCATTCAAAGGTCATATTATGTGCCAGGCCAGGCTCACGGAGGGAGGCACAATATGCTACTGCCTTACCAATGTCAGGAACATCTTTAATCTGAGCTGCTTCTCACTGCTTACATTTTCCTTAAACAGTTCCGAGCAAAGATTCCAAAGCACCACACCCTAGGAAAGGATACTTCAGACGTAACGGACGTAGCTTAACCCGGGCTTGACACTAAACTCGGAGGACGTGATGAACTATAGTTGCTACGGTGGCTGCTCTGTCTCATCATTGAATCGCCTCAGGTACCGCAAGACGTGACTGTGCACGCACACCCGGCTCGCCACCAGAGCCAGAGGCTCGCCACCCAGGGAGCAGCACGGTCGGCGTCAGACAGGCACGCCGCCTCGCATACCAGACCACTGCTATCAGCGCGGTGGCTGCAGGGCCGCGGGGCTGAACCTGCTGCAGGTCACCGGCCCAGGGAGGCCCGAGGAAATCCAGCTCAGATCGTCACCGGGCTCCGCAGCGACAGCTGCACGTATAGGGGCGACGATCAATAGACGATAACCTGGTTCACAGTATAGCGGGATTCATTACGATTCATGGCGCAGACATAACATAGGTCATAGCAGGGCCTCCTGTAAGGGATTTTCACTGGGGGGACGCAGATTTTCAATGATAGGCAGCGACAAGTTAAAAAACGCTGTTAGATAGCCCGAGACAAGCTCTATCATAAGTATATTTGCCTTTTTTAGGCGTTCAAGTCAATATTGAGGTCACCGGATATCAATTTTTTGAAAATATATGAGTTGCCCTTGCTTAGAACCGATCTACCTATATCTCGATTACTAAAAAGAGTTGGCGACGCGCCAAAAAGGTCGAATATTAATTTAATTTCTGTTGACTAAACTGCATAAATATACCTCAGGTCATTAAGTTAGGTCAAAGAATAGTCGATTTAAGATTTGATTTATGTAAAAATCACCGAATTATGTTTGAAGGAATAACTTTTGATAGAAGCATTATAGAGTAAAACATATTTCACCAACGTGTTTGTCTCATCGATACGCATCGATTGATATTATCATCGATTATTGAAAATAATGTCACAGGTAAAATATATTTAATAACAGTCTCATTTTTTTTCTCTGGAAGTCTTTGGAAGAAGCCGGTTAGTATTAAAAAACATGACTTCAAGTCCTTTTCGCACATTCACTTTGAAAGTCACCATCGCATAGCTGAAGGTTTTTGAAGTCCTCATAAGCTCATATTTTTAATGAATTGCTTCTATTTTTTTGAACTTTATATAACCAAAAATTCACGAGTCAGAGACAGTTGATTGACTGCCATGACTGGTCTGTGGTGATTTATTCGACATTTCAAAATTGAATTGATAGCGCCAGGGCCAGGCCTGAGATGCCACTGGCTGATCCAAAACGGTCAAACCTTGTTTTTTGGGTGCAGATAACAACAAAGTTGTACACAATGAAAAAACTCATCGGATTTCGTTAATGTGTACATTAAGGTCTGCATTAAAAGAAGCCCTCCTTCGTTATACAGGGTGTTACATTTTTATTTCATATTAAAAAAATGCGTAGGTTTCGATCAAATTTCAATCGTTTAGAGGCATTACCCCGATGTCCCCCTCCCTTTTGCAATGGCTCCCACCTCTGGCTATGTGCCTCGACTGGTCTTAACAGACACCGTATTGGTCTGAGAAGATCCATACCATGCCTGATGTGATCTTACGCATTGCCTTACTAACCGGGGTATATTTTATAAAATTATATAGCTTTCGGCCGGTCCCGCTTGAGATGTTATGGGGAGCAAAATTATATGTTTTCCTCCCCAATGGCTTGGGCGGGGGACTGCAGCTCCCCTGCCTCCACTTCCACCGTCCCTGGGTTCGATCCGCCACACCTAGCCACTTGAACTAGGATGACCCAAAACCCTAAACTATGAGCTACATGAATTTCCGCGGCTATGGATCCAGTTAACTTACTTGACGTGATACGGTGGGTCTATTTTGCCTCCTCTCCGTACTTTGCAGTATTTCGTTAACGAGGTATTGTCCAGGGGCGTCGCCACGAAATTTTGAGTGGGGGGGGACGGACACTGGTGGATCCAGCCGTCGGTTTGGGGGCAACTTTTTGGGGTTAAAAAAGGTTATCCCTTTTCTCCCGGATTTGGGTCGGTCACCTTTTTTTGGTATTAGAAGCTTAAAAAGCATTAAAAAAAAAAACGCAAAAAGCGCAACAATTTTGCAGCATACAGCTACGGATATACACATATAAGTAGTAATAACGTTTATCTCAAACCGACTCGCGGGGGTGTCGCTGACGTTTTTAAGTAGGGGTCAGCTGAAATGACGAAAAAAATTATTTGCAGCATTTCAATATGACATGTTATAGTAGGTACATAGTTAAATTATGAGGCGCCGCGAAGCGGCGCGAAATTTTTACGGGTTTGGCTGATAAAACCCATAATTATAGACGGTGGGCCTCCGGCCTTGTAGAGGATAAGTGGCTAAGATAAATTTGTATAAACAATTGCGAAACTTGCCCCAAATCGGCGTGAAATTTTCAGTTTGTTTTACTGCAGATAGCTTTGGATTATTGACTGCTGCAAAGACATTTTGGACGATAAATTGTTATTTTTCCTGATCAATTGTTAACTTGTACAGTTTTCTCCTAAGGCAAAGCCATTATAAATGATAACCGATTGCTTTTTTCGTTGAGGCGTTGATCGTTTTGGGGAGGGGGCAACAGACACATCAATTCATCATCATCATCATTTTATTTTCCAAAATTTTCCGAACATATAAACACACACTGCAGTTTGCTGAGGATTGGTGCAAAGGTGCTTAGAGCACCTATATCGCGGCACCTCTCCTGACCGTTCCTAAATGCTGCAACAAATAATAACAAAAAATGCATTTTTTTTACATTTGTATACCTAACAGAGCGGACACACGCCCGCACACCCCTCCGCGTTACGCCCATCAAAGTGTAAGGCGGTGCCCAGCTGCGCCCGCCCGGCACAGACGCGTCTCTCATCGGAATCTGTTTGATTTTAATAGGAACGTTTGAACATAAATTTTGAACGCATCTCCGATCGACCTCTTCGAACCCCTTGCCGTAGAGCAGTATTGTTTGTTTTTCCGCGGCGGCTTGAAAGAGTTGAAGTTAAGGGATGATTCTTTGGAGTTCATCTGTTAAATTAATATGTTAAAATTATTACCACTTAAAAAAATGCCTGGGGGCATCGGCTCTAAATGTTTCCTGGATCCTCCAGTTGCTGGTACAAGCATGTACTATTTGGTTCCAAAATAAGCGTCCCGTGGTTTGGCCGGCACAGCAGTAAGGGAGTAATATCGCCTGGGAAAATTTATAGAAAATGAAGAGATTGGAGCCACTCATCTGGCCACTCATTCTGCACCAATCCACCATTTATTTTTCCCAAAGGCGTTAATTCCCTTTAACTGCTGTGCCGGCCAAAACCACAGCGGCGCTTATTTTGGAACAATTAGTACATAATTTGAAAGCAGCAAGAGGCGGTACAACTTTTACGCGTATAAATGGTCCTTGTGTATCTGGAGGAGCTTGGGGAGATAGCTCGGGGAGATGGTCCTGGCCTGGTCCCCACTATTAATTATATATTTGGTCCAGCGAGCTGGTCACCACTGGAGTAGGGTTCCGGGTGCAATGTTCGCGTCTTTGCGTTCGCGTTGCCTTTTTCGGAGCTGGGCAGGGCAGACTAGCTAACATGTCGCCTAAAAGTTTTTATGAAGGGAACGCACCCTGGGGCAAGCAATTACTGCCAAGGAAAGGCTCTTCCATACAACTTCATGGATTGAATTTCTTCCTTTTCCAAAAATTTGTATAAGCAATAACAAAAACTTGTGTCAGTGCCGCAAAGTGGCGCGAAATTTTCAATTTGCAATGAGATAGCTGGGTTTTGACTGCTACAAAGACAATTTTTACGATACATTTGTTGACGTTTTGGGGGGCCAAAAGACATGTTGTTGCCCCTTCCAGGCTGTTGGGGGGGGGGGGGACATGGGCCTGGTTCCCTCTGGATCCGACAGTGGGGATGGACTTATAAGTCTATATTTTCAAGTCAATCTGTCGCTGGCGAACTCTACTGGCCAAACTATCATATGCAAGGTGAAACGGATTTTCACGGTGTTAATTTACACTTGAAAATCTACATGGACATCGATTTTCATTGTGAATACTAGAAGGTTCCCCAAATCTCGAATCTGTCGCTGGAGTCTAGGACGCTAAACTATCACATGTTAAGAGTGAACAGAATTTCACTTATTAAATCTACAACCTTAACTGGATACCGGATTTTTATGAAATATAAGGGGTCTGCCAAATCTCGAATCTGTCGCTAGCAAACTCTATTAGCGGCTAAACGCACAACTATAGTAAGGGCCTTAATTGCTTTAAAAGGGGCCCTTCATTTATTTCGTTTACCGTCGAATTTGCTCTAAAAGTGTCTCAAATGACTCGACATAACGCCAACTTGCGTCACATTCACAATCAATAAATTTGCATCCGGATGTCAAAGGTCAAGGTCACGGAGACGAATACGATGTTTTTAAGTCGGTGTAACCTCTTGTTTGTTTCTTTACCATCCGATTCAGATTTAATTCGCCAAAGAGGCCCCCATTGACCCGTTCGTCACGGGCCAGCTTGCCATTAACAGTTAAAAGCATTTTGTAGGTAAAGTGCGGCCGCGGAAGCGGCGCGAAAATTTATATATCTTATTTCCTTAACAGTGCCATGTTCTTCTGTTAAAATGCCCAGGGGCCATTTAGGATTGTTAAATGTGCTCTATAGTGATGGCCGGAAAGATGTTTTCCCATTGACCAGTGTGTCTTAACTGAAGCGGTGTATTAACTGCAGTGTTAATACACTCCCAAAAGTGATAATACACTGCTAAGCCTCAGATGACCCTGCGTTGAACTCTCGAAAAATATGTACTTGTGCTCTAAACAGTCAGTCTTCGGCCATGCACTAAACGTGTTATGCACTCGGGCATAAATATTCAGTTTATTGAACTCGCCTTCGGCTCGTTCATAAACTGAATCATTAATGCCACTCATTGCATTAAAACTATATTCCAAAACTTTCAAAAACGTCCTTTCCGGACCTGTTCAGGAACTATCTGGGATCCACTAAAGACATAATTGGAGTGGGTGATATATATATATATATAATATATTATTATATATATATATATTTTAGATACGAGAGGCTTTACTTAACAAAAACAATTTTTAAAATCTGAGTTTCCGCGTGTTACCAAATGCCTCATAATCGCTGACGAAGGGTGTTTCAATATACCCGAAGGCTCCGATTTTGATATTTGTATTGCAAAATAAGTCCTGCTTCTATTTGATCTCTACGTACTTTGGGCCTTAACGTTTTGACCAGGGAACTCTGACCTTCCAAGAAGTCTCTCTTATGTGCCAAGGGAGGGAACCATTCGGCCAGTTCAGAGGCCCTTTGGACCTGGCCAGGGACAGCACTGGCTGCTGTGTCGCCCTGTTGACATGCTCAGGGGCCCTCCGACCTACCCAGGGGCCCCTCCAGTTTGACTAGGAGAATAACATCCGTCATGTTCAAGGGCCTTCCGACCTGCCCAGGAGGGGACCCTTTCGGTCTAGCCAGGGGGCCTCTCTTGAACCTGGCCCAGGAGCCCCTCCGATCTTGCCCAGCGGACTTTCTGGTAAGACTGCCGCTGGCTGCTTTGTCGCCCTTGTCTGACATTACTCAAGGGGCCCTCTGACCTGCCCTGGGGCCACTACCGCGCTGACTAGGGGCCCAATTCTGCTATTGTTTTAGGGGGCCTTTCTTAAACCCCGCTCAGGGGCCTTTCTTTACCCGCCCAGGGGCCCTTTTTGGTCTAACCAGGGGACCCCTTTCGATAGGAGGGGCAACTTAAACTTTCCAGGGCCCCTCTGGTCTGTCCAGGGGCTCGCCAGCCTTTTAAAGGGACTTTCTGATCTGGCAAGGGACTGCGCTTGCTACTTTGCCACCTTACTGACATGCTCAGAGGGACCTCCGACCTGCCCAGGGGCCCCTCTGTGCTGGCAAGGGTTCATTCGACGTGTTCAGGGGCCCTCTGAACCTTTTGATCAGGGCCCCTTTCAGGTCTGGTCAAGGGCCCACTGACTGCCAAGGTCCCTTTACTTGTTACAGGGCCCCTCTTGGTCTGTCAAGGCATCGCCTGCTAAGGAGCCTTTAGACTGGCAAGGGACTGCGCTTGGCTGCTTTGTTCGCCCTGGCCGACATTGTCAAGGTCCTCGACCTGCTTCAGGGGCCCTTCTGTGCTGGATTTAGGGGACGGCAATTTCGACGTGTTCAGGGGGCCTTCTTACCCGATCAAGGGGTCCTTTCGCGTCTGGCCAGGGGCCCTTGAATGCACAAGGCTCTTTTGAACGCCTAAGGGGCCCTCTGGTCTCAGAGGAGGCCCTGGAGGGCGCCAAAAGGCCCTCTGAAAGTGCTCATAAAAAACCACAAGTATCCACGCTTTCACGTGGTCTTCACGACCTCTTAAAAAATCCCATATACTGCCCTTCGCGCGTTCTCGTCGGGCCTTTTTCGGGCAAATTGCGCGAGCCGAAAGGGCCGCCCGCCGAGCCTCGGAAAAGGGCCCTTTGAGGGGCAGGGAGGATCCTAGGATCCCTAGGATCCCCCCTTGGATACGCCCCTGGGGGTCGAGTCAGGAATTTCACCATGTTTTTAGTTTCAACCATGTTTCTATCTGGACACCGATTTTCAAGGCAATTTTAGGGGTCCGCCAAATCTCGAATCTGTCGGTGGCAAACTCTATTGGCGTCTAGACAACAAACTATCTGCGAGAGCGAAACACACGTCAATCTGGTAACATTAATTTAGCTCGTCCACGTAACAACCACGGCAAAAGAACCTTTATATATCGAGCTAGCGCGCTTTTAACGCCGACGGAGCGCCAGTGTCCACGATTCGACATCTCCTACTTCAATAACCAAAGACTTTAAGCGTTGGGCCAGCTCGGCAGTGCGACTTCAAAGCTAACCCCTATTTTCTTGTGTATTGTCAAATGTTTTGTGTGTATGTTTGTTTATATGTGTATGTGTGTAATGTATGGGATGTAAAACGCTAGTCGTATGCGTTACCGTGTGTCGCCGTGTATATGTAGACCTATGAATAGCCCTTTAAGAGTGGAAAGGTCTATTAAGTGAAATAAATAAAGAAATAATAATAATGGGGCAAATATATTTCACAATGTTAATCTACACCTGAAACTCTATTGACAATCAAAATTTCATGGAAATATAAGGGTCCGCCATTCTTTGCTCTTTCTGTTTCTACAGCTAAATCACAAGATGTATCGAATTTGAGTCCGTTCCAAAACTTCTGTCCGCATCGTTTTGAGCTATGACAAAAATATTTGGCATAAAGTAGATTTTAACTAAATACCCTAAATCGCAGTTCTAGCGGGGCAGCCCCTACAACTTTTAAGTAGTGGGGGGCCCGAGTCCCTGCCCTACCCCCCCCCCCACCAGTGGCGACGACCCTGGCCCTTCATCTCCGTGGGACTGGCTCTCAGCGCCAAGGGCCCTATAGAGTATATAATCAATCCTTGCCAAATCCCTGATTAAGCCGTTGAGCTGATTTCAAAGCCCCTTTCACAACAAAATACGAGGACCCTCCTAGCCTATCAGAGAGCCCTATGGCAAGGAGGAAGAGCCCCTTCAAGGGCTCTCTCAGGCCTGGAATGGGCTCTCTCAGGCCTGGCTGAAGACTAGAAATGGTTTGAATTCTAAAAAAGTATGTACAGTTGGTCTAGTAGGTGTCTTTCCTTTTTTCGTTTATAAAACTCATCTAATTTCATTTCTGTGTACATAAAGGACTGATTTAAGGGAGCATCGGGTACCTACATAGGGTTAAAAGTGACCTCTTATTTGACCGGGAAATAAATAAGGTCCAATTTTCTTTGGCACGAATTCAGAAAAAAAAGGCAGTCAATTGTCTTGGGGGGGGGACGTCCCCCTCCGATTTTTAAACTGGGGGACGCGTCCCCCCGTCCCCCCCCGTCTCCGACGCCCATGGTATTGTCAGTATTGTTACCAGACTTTCAGTACCCGGGCCAACCAAGGGCTCTCTCGAGCCAACGTAGGACCCTCAGGTCTGAAAGAGGACCTCCAGATCGGCCTCTCGGATCCGACAGAAGCCTTCTCACCGACACCGACCCGAGGGCCCTTTCAAACGGACTAAAAGACCTCCGACCGACATAAGCGCTCTTAGATTTGGACAACCGGTCTCGGATCAGCCGCAGGCTCTCAGACTAGCTTAGGCCCTTTAAATTGGCCGAGGTCCTCTCAAACCGGCCTATGCAATTCTGAAGCGCTGCCTAAAAATGCCCTGTTACACAGGCCGAGAGCCTTCTTAGGTCAGTCGAATTCTCTTTTGACCTGTCTGGGACTTTTTTGACAAAGCTCTCAGGTAGGTCTGTGAAATGCATTCTCAGACCAGACGAGTACATATGACCAGCCACTGAGGGTATAGGACCCAGGGCGCTGTAAAAGCTTGACCAGGGCCTCTTTCTGACCAGTTGAAATACCGTATGAAGACCCGCCGATGGCTTCCTTAGGCCTCTGACCGGCTGACCATAGACAAGGCCGACAGTCTAAGGCCCCGCCGCCTAGGCGATTGCTTTCCCCCACCCCCATCCCGCCTGAAGTTACAATCCACCGTCAATGGTCGAAAGAAATGTAGAAAAATCCCAGCTATCAGTGCAGCATCACAAATCAAAACCCGGCGCCCGCTACCAAATATGCCGCGTAACTGTCAGGAGATGGATTGATATCGTGAAATTCGCTGTATTGTCAGAACACCAGTTTGAATATATATTTTTCCGCACTAAAACATAAGAGATAACTTTTAACAAATTACCATCAAGTCTTACCTACTTTTAACATTTTTGTATTATATCTGCGTCAATTGAAGTTGTTTTTCCTTCGCCGATTCGAGTATGTCGTTTTTGCGCAAAATAACCAAGAAGTTGTTGCGCCCTAAACCCCCAATCAACAAACAAACAAGAGTATGTCGTTTTTACACACAAACGATGTCATTCATCTGGCCCCGGCCAGTGACCCGATTTCAGCTCGACTGGGGGGCTGGCGGCTTAACTGGGAGGTCTCTAGCCACACACCAAATTTGAACACAAACGACTCAGCCGATCCTGAGATATATAATAGTGGTGTGCACGTGCGCACGTGCAGTCGTCCCACCCCTGAGTTGTGGGAAAGTGGCGACTGAGGGCCGTGAGGGGATCACTATCCACACACCAAACGTGCACTCAATTTGCCCAGCCGTTGCGGAGTTTTTACGAGAAAACACTTTTCAACACCCCTTACGCAGCACGGGCCACGCGCAGTGGCTATCACTCGCATGAGTCGGTACTGGTCTCTCAAACAGGGTAGGTTGGATGGGGCTACTCAGCAAAGAAGTCCGTTTGTCAATCGGACGTGCGGTTGCAGAGATATAAGCTTCTCAAAAACGTCGCCACGGGTCGGGTCGGGTCCGGCTGGGCCGGGCCGCTCATATTCATATTTTTTCCCATATATACCACGGAAGGACGAGCGAGCGCTTCCCACTCGCTTGTAATTACAGGCGGATTCGAGCACTGCAATATTTATATGAAACATTAAGTTTCATATGCCTTATTGAGACGCGTTTCTCTTCCAAATTACGTTTGTTTCATCTTTTACGTCCCATAGGTTCGGAGCACTAATTCTAATCGTGAATTTAAACGTGAAAAGCGTCACCAAACATGAATTTGCATTTTATGTAGCCAATTGCAACACCGGCTATCGGCACTCCCGCTATGCTACTCGCCGCTACTAGCTATATGCCGCTACTGATACTCGCCGACCCATTGACCGCCAGCCGCTGTTTTCTAACACGTCTGTGTTTTGTCGCATGCGATTAGAATCTTGGTTGTCGAATTTAGCTGGGATGGCATCATGTTTCGGGATTTCGCGATTCTGGCATCAAATGTTCGCCCCCTTACTGCAGTGACCTGATTTTCGTGTCAAACCCAGGTCTCCTGTTATCTGTGTCTATGGATAGGGACGTCCGTTTCTGAGAGAGGGGCGACAATTTATTATTCCTAACAGTATGTAGGGTTATTCGGGAAAACAAACCCTAGGGCACCAGCTTTGCATGGGCGCCTCGTGTCCTAAGAGCCAGTGGCTCGGTACGCCACCGAGTGCACTGGTTCCTATGGCAGGAGATGATGGCGGCACGGGCCCAACATGCCTCTCTGACACATGAGTGAGTGACGCTGCTCAGTATGTTTTCGCTGTCGTAGGCTGACCGTGCTGCCGCCCACACTTTGGTCCGGGCGTACGTCTACAGCTTGCACAGATGTATACACTTCAGCATAATGGTGAATTTAGTCAGCAGCATCACATTCATGACCCAATGTTGACCTCACTCCCGTGCTGGCCAGTAGCCAAAGTGCATAATGCATTGCATGGTGAATGCTGATCTACGCTCCGATCTCGTCTCCCAGTCCACACGTCGTATACGGCTCGGTCTGTTGGTACGACGTTTCGCTGCATCTCTACCTGTCCCGGCTGTCCCGGCGGCTGTTGTGATGCCGGCGAATTGAGCGCCGTCACGCTGTGCTGCACTCGTCGAATCGTCTGTCGCGCGCCACAGCGGTCACTCGCATGTCGAGCGTGTCACTGTGCACTATGCACCGTTCAGCGACAGCAAGTGAACAGAAGTGATTTCACCGACGGCAACTGACTGACTGGCGACACCGTAATGCAATTATTCCGTCTCAGATCGAGTCGTTGCTATTGAGCTAAATACAGTTTTGTAATGGGATGTTTAATTCTTCCGTTAGGCCCAGTTTCCAATCACGATATCGCGTAAGGCCCGGCTCACTGGTCGCAACATTGCTCACTAGCCCCTTTATGCAGCTCACACCAATATTCACTCAGTCCCAATATGCGCTTTAAGGCAAGAAAATACACGCTCATGCATCTATTATTAGTCATTACCTCGACAATAAACGTGAAACGTAAAATCAGTGGCTTAACCCTCGCCCTAAACCCTTTTTCTCACGGGGGTCCTAAAAAGACCCCCTGTTTACTTCCAAACCAAGCAGCATGGAGCAACACGGTAAAAAACAGCATGTTGCCCGTCATGTGAGGAATTTAACATTATCCAGTTTTCAGGTTTCAGGTCAACGCATGACCTTCCAGGTCAAGTTGATGACCTCGACTCGACCACGTCAAAAATATCGATTATCCTCTGTCAGAAAACCTCAAGAGTGTAAATGAATAAATGTAAATACAAATACATGTTTCTGGACCAGTTTCGTCTCGGAAATCCAAAAAGTATTCATTTCTTTCTTATCTAGTCGAAAAAGTCCAAAAAAGTGAATTAAAAAAATTACGTCATGAGATTCTTACACTAAGGAAGCGATCACTCAGTCAAAAATTAAGATATTGCTTTCAAATTTGGTTTGGGTATTGTTGATAACTATTTCTCTCACATATATTCCGGATTTTAAAATATCTGTGAATTTTTTATTTTGTCTGATTTCTCAATTTTTTTACTTTTAGGGGTCGAAAACCCGAAGTGTTGAAATTCCGAAATAGAAAATGTAATTTTACCTTTTTTCTGTTTTCTGTTTGCAATTTTCTTCAAAACTCTGTTCTCTATGATTTGTCAAACATTTATCGTTTTTTACGAACATGACGTCATCAATACGTCATTATCTCCGAAACAATTTAACTTAGTTACTGAAAATTTCAGCAAGATCAGCTGGATTCATACAAATTTATGCAAGAAAAACCTCAGGGGGTCTTCTTTTGACTAGATAGTCAAAAGCACATCCACGCTTTGTTTACGTTTGGGATTGTGTTTGTTTGTTACGCTCGGGCACAATAGTGCACCATAGTCAGTCACATTAATGAGATTTTGACGATTGTGACTATTGTGCACTATTGTGCATACCCGTCTCCTACCACGACCGTCTAATGTGAGCAAAACGCGATAAGTTTTGGGAAAATTTCGGTTACGTTTGCACATTTTACGTTTGCACGTTTTACGTTTGCACGTTTTATGTTTGAAGTTTTATGTGAACGTTAACGTTGCACGTTTTAACGTTTGCACGTTTTACGTTTGAAGTTTTACGTTTGTGATACGTTAAGGGAATGTTTCACTTCTCTGAGTTGTCCAATGTAGCCGCTTGTGGTGCAAATATGGAAGTAATTGCTGCGAAAAGATTCTGACATTTGTTTCTTCACAAACAGTGCTCAATTTCATGAAAACTAATTTTAGTATTTGGGCTGATGAAGTCAATGAAGGATTTTTTGGGAAAAACTTTCACGCTAAATATGTATGCTATGTATGCTAATGTATGCCAAATGTAAAACAAGTCACTTTCATGGCTTTCAGCGGCTACCGCTTACCTAGGCTTATTTTTTTGCAGATTGTCAACACTCAATTCATTTTGATTAGACCTTTGGGTTTTTATTACAATACTTAATTTTCAATGGAAATTCCAAACTGGCATCTCAAATCAAACTGATGTTAATGTGAAACATTCACTTTAAGTGGACCGTGCTTACGCTAAGGCGCTCCATCCGCTATGAGACGACTGGCCGACGAAGTGACGAGCACGATGACGTCTCCTCCACAGGTGACGTCATCGGCCGCTGGAGAGTCGGTCGGCTCGGAGGAATACAGCGCGCCCGCGGTCGGATACATCGATTTTACCGGTATACATTGGCTGAAGACTGTAATGATACCTCGATGGCGATGGGGTTTCTTTTCGTCTCAGGTTGTCGCAAATATAGGCAGGTATGTATGCACTTTTTGTTTTTGACAATCCAGCGAATGAAGAGAAGGAGCGTTTGGTCTCTAGCACGGCTGAATCTGAGACGGGGTTCAATACTTTGCTGGGGTAAGGCGTCTGCTCTAAACTACATTCGTTATATTAATTACGTAGCTTCACCATCGGATCGTCACTGGAATGGTCTTTGAACCCGCGAGTCTGGGGTATATTGTACGCGACTTACTTGGGGGGGGGGGCTATTTACAGCCTCTGATCGGACACTTTACCGATCTTAAAAATATCAAAGGCATTCGATGCCTTGCAATTAATTCAGGAAACTAATATTGTTAACCTCAGGGTCTGTGGACGTCAAGTTCAGTCAAGACAAAAAGATTGACAGTGACATATAAGTTCGATGGATGGAATTGTCACGCAAAAATGTGATATTAAACGCATAAACAGTTGATAAATCAGTATGATTCGTGTATCTGCCACTTCTAGGTATCATTCTAGCTGATGATGATCTTGGGTCAGGTCAAGGTCATCCGAGGTGACGAGGTCAAACTGCAGATTACGGTCATAAGGAGTTGTAACACATGTTTATGGGTTCGTTTCTCTACTAGAACGCGAAAAATTATATCTAAACATTATTTGTTTCATATGAACAGAAGTAAAAAACGCAAAAATGGAAGTGCAATTTGTATGCATGATAATGTTGTAAAGGTGGTCTAAGGAGTTGTAACACATGTTTATGGGTTCGTTTCTCTACTACAACGCGAAAAATTATATCTAAACATTATTTTTTTTCATATGAAGAAGTAAAAAACGAAGGCATTGGTATGCTGAATATGTTGTAAAGGTGGTCGAATTTTGCTTTGAAAAGGTCGTAGCTTCATTTTTTTGAGATATCAACTTCAAACTGCTTTAATAATTATTTGACTTAATTTATTAATAGATGTTCGGTTTTGTGATATTCTGATTTTTTTTTGACAATTTGCAAAGATGCTTTTTTGATTTTATAAAATTTTGAATTTCAGTTTAGTTTCGAAAATCGAGACAGCAAGTCTGATAGAGATATTCATTTTGTATATTCAGCAATTTATCTTAAAACGTGTACATTGAACCCGTTCCCCAACGGACTTTTCACAAAAACTGCCGAACATGAGCTGCTCTGACGTACTTTCCGTTTGACCTGTCATAGCATTATCTTTTTTCTTTAGCCAACATGTGTCAAACTAATGTGAAACAAGGTACTGAAGGTTTGGTAACGATACCGGGGGTTATAAATAGCCCCACCTCCCATTAACTCGTGGGTTAACTAATTCTTATTTTATTAGGGAAAGACGGGGAAGACCAGAACACCTGAGGCTTGAACGTGGATGTCGTCAAGTTAGCGTTGTATTCGTATTCGTTTTCAACGTCGATTTCCGATCTGCCCAAATATAAGCAATAAGCATGTAGGTAGGTCTCGTCGAGTCATGCATAAACATTCTATCAGTTTTTCCCTAGGACACACGGTTTGACCTCCAGAGGTCATCGAAATGTCAACATACGGTGTACCTACGTCCTACACTGTACATCCTAGTGCTTTCGTTTACAGTTAGATTTGCTCGCAATAGGCCTAAAATGAATTTTCATCACGCCAGCGTGCGTCACGGTCAATATAATTTTCCCCAGAGATCAAAGGTCAAGGTCACGGAGACGAATACGAAATTTTAAGACGGTGTACACTACGACCATCATATGTGAGCGAAACACGATAAGTTTTGGGAAAGTTTTGGTTACGTTTGCGCATTTTACGTTCTACGTTTGCACGTTTTACGTTTGCGCATTTTACGTTTGCACGTTTTACGTTTGCACGTTTTACGTTTGCACGTTTTACGTTTGCACGTTTTACGTTTGCACGTGTTATGTTTGCACGTTGTACATTTGCACGTTTCACGTTTGTGATACGTTAAGTGGGAGCCGTGCTTACGCTACTGCCGCTCCCATCCGCTATGACGAGACGACTGGCCGACGAAGGCTGACGAAGCACGATGGCTTCATCCCACAGAGTGACGTGATCGGCGCTGAGAGTGGTCGGATCGGAGCTCACCCAGCGCCGGCGGTCGGATAACCTGAATTTTACAGTAGCTTGGTGCAGACGTAATGATCCACATCGCTGGGCAATGGGCGTCTTTTCGTCCTCAGGTGTCCGCTAAATATTACGGCAGGTATGTGATGCCTTTTGATTATGACATCAGCGTACTGAGGAAAAAGGAGGCGCTGTTTGGTTCCTAGCGCTGACTCTGAGGACGCGGGTTAATACTGCTGGGGTCCAGGCGTCTTGCTCTAAACATAATTGTTATCAATTTAATAGTCAGCTTCAACTCGGTCGTCACTGGAATGGTGCTTCTGAACCCGCGAGCTACTGGGATATATTCTGTAACGCGACTTACTGGGGGGGGGGGGCTATTTATAGCCCCCCTCTGATCTCCGGAACTACTTTATCGATCTTAAAAATTATAACGGCATTCGATAGCCCTGCAAAATTTGCTGCAGGAAACCTACTGTTGTTAACCTCAGGGTCACCGATGACGTCACAGTTCACGTCACAGACAAAATGATTGACAGTGACATCTAAGTTCGATGGATGGAATTGTCACGCAAAAATGTGATATTTAACGCATAAACAGTTGATAAATCAGTATGATTCGTGTATCTGACACTTCTAAGTATCATTCTAGCTGATGATGACCTTGGGTCAGGTCAAGGTCATCCGTGGTGACGAGGTCAAACTGCAGATTACGGTCATAAGGAGTTGTAACACATGTTTATGGGTTCGTTTTTCTACTATAACGCGAAAAATGACCTTATAACATTGTTCTTTTTTCATATAAATAGAGAAAAAACGGTAATGCAATTTTTATGCATGGTTACAGGGGCGTGGGAAGTACTTTCAAGTTGGGGCGGGGGGGGGCAAACTTTTTGGCGGACCTGAGGTAGCTAAAATGATAGTTTAAAAAAAGATATATCGCTGTGGTTTTGCAGACGTTTTAGAGTGGTATCATTGAGAGCTTTCGATTGCCGACTTGCGCGTCTCGCTGCGTTTTTTTTAATAAATTTAGTCCGAATGCTTTGTAGGGATGGCTTTCCGAGGTCAGGACCCGCGCTAAGCAGAGCTTGTTGCGTTGGTCCTGATCACACTGCGCAATTCTGTCGGCGGCGAATTTAGAGATTTAGAGTTATTGGTTAGGAGATAACGAAGGGAGCGAATCCCCCCGGCCAATGGCGGTCGGGCTGGACCCAGCCAATGCGGGTTAAGGGATGTCCACTTAACATTATATTTGAGTTTGAGATAGCCATTTTCCGTGCTAGGCATTGCAATTATGTATGGTATAAGTTAAAACAACCACCGAGATCGAATCGCAAAGAAATTTGAGTTTTATTTCGACATCTGTAAAATCCCCAGTCCCCAGTGTATTTGAACGGGGACCCTGAGCCGATGACGTCGTACCTTTATAAAATGTTGATGATATAGACTTGTTTTACATTTAGCTATACATAGTCATACAACTAGTATACAATACGGAGCGTGAAGGTTTTCTCTATTTCCTAAATTCTCATATGAGTCATCAGCCCAAATATTAAACATTATTTGTTTTTTATGGAATGAGCGTTTTTGTGAGAACATGTCATAATCGTGTTCGACACATTACTTATACTTTGCACCACAAACGGCGTACATTTGAGAACTTTTTGGAAGGTGGCAGTGTCCCTTTAAAAGGGAGTGCACGTCCTGAGCACTGCATGCATAGATAATGACTGCATGCTTCATCGTATATATAAATGCTTAGATTAAAATTCGTTGACTATGGAGCATGGAAGGCTTTCGCCGGCGCAAGTTCTGCCGACGGAAACTATGAATTGTAA